>JAKSZT010054399.1:9722607-10003315 GCA_026826555.1 Tolypeutes matacus
GCTGCTTGTGCTCTCTGGGTCAGCTAACCACGCCGTGCGGGCGGGCCTGCCCTCACCAGGAGACCCCGGGAACCGAACCCGGGGCCTCCCATATGGTAAACGGGAGCCCCACTGATTGAGCCACAGCCGCTTCCCTCCAAAGAGTTTTGAGCTGAGAAATCATAGGAGAGTTAGCTCGGCTGAGAAGTGCCGGAAGCCACTGAGCTTCGCTCCCTTCTGTGGATGTCTACTAGGGGATTACATGCAAATACAGCATTATCATGCTGCCAGTCCCCCTCATCTAGCAGTTCTGTAAGCCTGTCCAGGATGGCCCACACTGGATAAAGTAAGGTTAAAATGAAGGTCGAGGCCAGCTTTTAAACAGGAAGAGAAAGCCTGAAGAAATATGTACCATCAGGGAGGCAGATGCTGATACTAATTACCCAGACTCCATTCATTCATTCATTCAATCATGTAACAAATATTTAAGTACCTACTATGAGCCAGGCAGTGGTCTAGGCTCTAGGCCACAAAACAGTCATAGGTCCCTACTCTCAGAATGTAGAAGTGGGGAGAGACAATACACAAAATAAGTAGAAGATATACTGCAGTGAGCAGGATTTCTGCCCCTAGGTGTTTCAGCTGTGATGAACAAGGGAAAGAGAACTTTGCAGGTAGAATTAAGTTGCTAATCAGCTGACCTGAAAATATGGAGATTATCCTGGGTTTTCTGAGAGGGCCCAATGTAACCACTGGGTCCCTAGAAGCAGAAGAGGAAGGCAGAAGGAGCCATGGGGTAATGTGACAGGTCTCAACCTACCTTTGCTGACTGTGGAGGTGAGTGGGGCCACGAGCCAGGGCACGCAGGCAGCTTCTTGAAGCTGAGAGCATCCCGCAACCAACAGCCAACAACGAAACAGGACCCAGCCCCACAGACACATGGCACTGAATTCTGTCAACAATCTGAATGATCTGGGAAATGGATTGCCCCCCAGAACCTCCAGATAAGAACCCGGGCCACCGACACCTTGATTTTGGCCTGGTGGGAGCCAGAGGAGAGAAACCAGCCAACACTACCCGACTTCTGACCTACAGAAGTGTGGGCTAATCCATTTGTGTTGTTTTAAATCATTTGTGGTCATTTGTTTTAGCAGCAAGAGAAAACTAACAGTCGTATAGGGTGACGTAAGTGAAATCAAGTAAAAATCGAATGGGGAAGGAGGATACGGAGTGTGCAGATGGTCAGGAAAGGCCACATTGAGAAGGCAACATTTGAGCAAAGACCTGAAAAGACAAAAAAAAAAAAAAAAAAAGGAAACCAGCCACGAGGATATCTGGGGAAAGAGCTCCCTAGGCAGTGATGACAGTCTGTTCAAAGGCCCTGAGGCAGGAGCATGCCTGCTGAGCTTGAGGAACAGCAAGTAGGCAAACTGGGCTACTGCAGAGGAAATGAGAGGTGATAATAGTAGGAAATTATATCAGAGAGCTAAGGAGGTGGGAATTGGGGGTCAAGATGGTATAGAGCCTTGGAGGCCTTTGTAAAGACTTCAGCTTTCAATAAGCATGAGATGAACACTGATGGGTTTTGAGCTGAGACATGACATGAGCCAGCATAAATTTTACAAAATCACTCAAGTCACTGTGTTGAGAATAAGCTATAGACTTGCCAGGCAGAATCAGGGAGAATAGTTAGGAAGCTCATGCTTGGTGAGAGGTGAGAGCAGCTGTGCAGGATCTCACACAAAGCATTGGAAGTAAAGTGGCTGGGTTCTGGACATATTTTAATGGCAGAGCCTAGTGACAAGAGGATGGATGTTTGTGAATATTCTCGCTCTCCTGATTTTGTGATAATCAGTGTAGGCTAAACATTCGCTATATTAGAAACCATGCATGTGTCCCCAGACCTAGTTTTTCTCCCTAGGTCTGGTTTTTAGAATGCTGGTGATAAACTAAGCCTGATTTATTATATGACCATCCTGTATGGGAAAAGACTAACTTTGGGTATTCTTGGTCAACATTAAGAGATATAGCAGGGGGACAGATGTGGCTCAGGTGGTTGGGCGTACGTATCCCATGTGAAGGGACCTGGGTTCAACCCCTGGGACCTCCCAGTAAAAATTAAGAAAAAGAAAGATATGGAGGGTGCGTGAGCCGCCAGGCCCCGTGTGTGGGTGCGTTGCCAAGCCCCATGAGCCACACAGCAAGATGATGACCTAACAGGAGAGTGACACAAGGGAGAGCCAAGACGAGACGCACCAAAAAGGCAGGAACTAAGGTGGCGCAGGCGGTAGGATGCCTCTCTCCCACATCAGAGATACCAAAGATCGAATCCCAGTGAAGACAAGAGGAGAAGGATGAGAAGAGAGGGCAGGAAACAGGCACAGAGAGTTGCCCAGCGAATGGACACAAAAACAGCAAAAAACAGGGGTGGGGGTAGGGGGTAGGGTGGTTAAAAAGTGAATAAATAAATCAATCCTTAAAAAAATGTATAGGGGAGGAAGATACAGACTATAGTTAGTAGTAATACTTTGACGATGCTCTTTCATGATTTGTTAACAAATGTTTCACAACAATGCAGGGTGTTTGTAGGGGGGTGATGTGTGGGAGTCCTGTATGATGTTATGCATGTTTGTTTTGTAAGATCACGACGTTTACTGTACACTTATAGTTTACGTATGTTCACGTAGGAATGATATACTTAAATAAATTGTTTTTTTTAAAAAAGAGGATGGATGTGCTGATTGCGGGTACAAACAAGTCATGCCAACAACTGTCCTTGTATAGGTCCACCAATGCACCGTCTCCTGGTTGCACAGGGCCTACGGCTGTGGTTTAATTGGCTGGAGACTGAGGAAACTGTCTCGGTGTTCGTGCTCTAGTGATTGTGGAATACTACTTTGGAGGAGCCAAGGGTGGCCCTGGGTGGGCTTTAGCCAACCCATAATCTCCATCAGCATCCATACTCCAAAAGCCACTCAAAATAAACCTACAGAGGAGGAGACGTGGCTCAAGCAGTTGAACCTCCCACATGGGAGGTCCTGGGTTTGATCCCCGGTGCCTCCTAAAAACAAAAACAAACAACAAGCAAACAAATGAAAAAACAACTCAGGGGAGCTGATGTGGCTCAGTAGTTGAGTGCCGGCTTCCCACAAACGAGGTCCCGGGTTCAATCCCTAGTACCTCGAAAAAAAATTTTTTAATTAAAATTTTTTTTAATTAAAAAATAAACCAACTGCCAGGGGAAGAGAGCACTTCATCTGGCTGCTTTTTATTGGCACAGCTCCCCACTGATCCCCTCTGCCAGTGGTGCTGGGGCCTGGTGTTTTCACAGCAGCTCCTGTTCAATCCAGGGGAGGAATGAGCTACTTTGGTAGCTTTGGGGATTGGGAGCGCTGGATTTGGGGTGTCATCTTCTGCTGGGTGGGGGATGCAAGATGCCCTGTGTTGTTCTGGTCCTGGAGCCGCAAACCAGGTGGCCTTCTCCTTACTGCTTTTCAGAGTTCTAATTTGGTTGCCTCTTGTGTTATTTACAGGATTTATGGTTTTACTCAGTAGGGAGAAGCAAAGAGAAATGGGTCTACACCATCTTGTCTGGACAGAAGTCTAGCGTAAACTGTTTAATATCTGCTTACTGATTTTCTACTGTAAAATTTTAATTCCAGGACATTTTCCTCTAATGAGTGGGATCAGTCCTCCCTCCTATTGGTGAGTATGTGTTATTTTTTCTTTTTACATGAATAACACATATTAAATATGCCAAATCTATTCCAAGGAAACTCAAATACTATATTCCAGAAATGAATGGAAGCTTCACCTTGGGGTTCTGTATGGCATTATTTACCCAAATGTCACATGGAGGCTAAAGAATTTACTCTATAAACAAGTGAACTGGGGTGGGGGGATGGTACAGGTAACAAATAGCTAACTTTTAGCTCACTCTTCAGATATCCAGTTTGAGTTGTGCAGGTGAGAATCCACCCTACCTCATTCCCACTTAGCCAAAATCTAGACTGTACACTCTGTTGTGTCCCTGTACTTAGCACAGTGCCTGGCACATAGTAAGGTGCTCAATAAATATTTGCTTAGTGATGGAATTTTATTGGTTGAGGTATTGGGAGGCGTGAGAACACGTAGGAGACCGTCTTGACTGTATACTTTTTCTACCATAAGTCTTCAAAACATAGAAAATTATGTGCATTTATAATAGTTAAGCTAAATTGTAGCCAATGGTAATAGATATTAACATATTCAAGTTATAATAAATATAACAAAAATATTAGGGCTTTAAGGCCATATTATTCTCTTCCTATTCAGACATTAGCAAGGGATAGCACAAACTAATTTTAGCAGTCACCTCTACTGCTTAAATGTGTATAAAGCACACTCATAAAAGTGAGACTTTCATACAGAAATAAAACTAAAATTTGCCAATACACCTCAGAGTAAAATGTTATTTAAGGATTAGTAAAACATTTATTTTTCTAGCATGTGAATAGGACACTTGTTCTCACAATTTTCCTTCATGTCCCTTTCCAGAACTGAATCTTCTGGCATCTGTAACAGATTCTTTCGAATGTATACATACACCTGCTTCAAATTCAGACTCTCCAGCATCTGTAGAAAGCACTTCCAGCAAATGTCAGAGTATAGGTCTCTGTCATCATGCGTACTCTGCTTAGGAAAGAAAGGAATCTATCCCTGTCATTAGGATTGAGCTGAAGGCAATAAGATGCTACCTGCATTAAGTTAATAAGATGATTTTATGATCACTTAAAAGTTTAGGGAAGTGTGTGTTTCATGTTAAGTATTTTGCCACAATTACATTTGCCCCATGTCATTTTCTCTTACCTTTTAGCAGAGGAACTCAAGAAACATTCTTTTGAAATTTGCTGCATTCTTTCTTACTCTAAAGATGTTTCACTCAGTAAAATGTCAGGGCCTCAAAGGAAACTTCCCAGAGAAGCTCAGACTTGGCAGTGCTGTGGATACGAGGGGCGGGGCTTGGTGGCTGACAGAGGCTGGGTTTTGTCCCTGAGCCAGAAAAGAGCTTCCTTCCCCTTACCGTGGTCCAGAGGAGAGCTGTTGTCAAGGATCCTCGGTACATCATTTGGCAAAAATGTGTCAAGTACCTACTGGGTGTACCCTGTGTATTAGAAAGAGGGCTTGGGGTTTTAGGGATGAAAAGACAAGGCTCCTGCCCTCAAGGAGCTTGTAGTTTATTGGGAAGATGGCTGTGCAAAGTTCTTTTAACATGTCATGGTAATTGCTACAGTGGAGGTATATAAAATGCATCAGTGAAATAGAGGAGAAGGAATCCCAGGATCTGAGAGAGCTTCACAGGTTAGGATGGCTAGGAAGGAGGAAGTTTTTTAGTTCAGACTTGGAGCATGACTATGAGATTGTTCACTCAAATATTTACTGAGTACTTTCTAAGTACTGGGAATACAATTGTGAACAAAGCAGGCATGGTCCCTGTCCTCGTGGGGCTTATAGTCTAGTGGCATAGATAATAAACATATGAATAAATCTATAATTACTAAATTATAAAAGCACAAGCCAACCATGAGAAAAACGAGGGAAAGCATTTAAAGCTAAGAGAACATCATGTGCAAAGTGCTGGAAATTTTTTTAAAAACTTGGAGTGCTTAAGAAATGAAGGAGGCCAATGTAGCTGAAATACAGTAAGTGAAGGGTGAACAGAATGATCTGAGGTAGAAAAGATAAGCAAGAGAGAGATCATGAAGGACCCTGAGAAATTTAGATTTTCAAAGGATAAAGGGAAAGAAACGAAAGGTTATAAGCAAGAGAAATAGTCAGCCATATACTTTTTAAATGTTTCATTGGCCACTTTGTAGAGCATAGAAGCAAGAAGGCCAGTAAGGAGACTATTGTAGCAAGCCAGGTGACAGATGATGGTGGCTTAGATTAGGGTAATGTTGAAGAATTGGACAGATTAGACATATATTTAGAAGGTAGAAATACTATAGGACTTGGAGATAGAGTGGAAATGGGAATTGAGAGCAAGGAGGAGTCAAGTATATATACTTGAACAAAGAAAGTAGCTGGTGCCTCCATTTATTAAGGCAGGGAACTCTGGAAGAGAAACAAGTTAGGTGGAGGGGATTGGAAAACAGAAGCTCTATTTAAATTTGGGATACTTTGGAGATAACTAAATGGAGTTATCAAGTAAACAGTTACATAAACTTTCTATAGTTCAGAGGAAGCTTTGGGCTAAATAGTTTCAGAGTCACTCCCATATAAGTGGTATTTAAGACCCTGGGAACAGAAAAATCCACACTAACATCATACTCAATGGTGAATGACTGAGAACTTCCCCCCTAAGATGAGGAAAAAGACAAGGATGCCAATGGTTTCCACTATTATTCAACATTGTGGTGGAAGTTTTAGCCAGAGCAATTAGGCAAGAAAAAGAAATAAAATGCATCTAAATGCTGAAGTTTTTAGGTATACTTCCAGAGACTGGAGCCTCTGGCCTACCTATGTGTCAGGTGTGCATGGAATCTCGGTGGAGCTGCAACTCCTACCCTAAAGCTCAATGGACTCATCCAAGTCACCTGGCGAGGAGACAACGATGGGCAATGGCCATCCCAGGGAGTGGAGAGGGCCTGCATCTGCAGGCAGGATCATCCCACCCACCATATCCATGGATATAAGCCCTCTCTCACTTGGAGGTGGAGTGGACATCAACATCCCAGTCCCCTCAGGATTAGGGGAAGAACTATGGACTAGAGTGGACTTGATGGTATTCTGTTGTTCACATATGGTGATTCTAGCAATGGAAGAAATTATAACAATGAGGTGGAGCCAGTGGCCACTTGACACTTTTGGGGCAGGGAGGGGATGAGCAGTTGAAATACAGGGGCTTCTTTGGGATTTGGAGGTTGTCCTGAGTACCATTGTGGCAACGGATGTAGGCCATTTTAAATCAGCACACACCACTCAGAACTGTGTGGGAGAGAGTGTGGTCTACGGTGTGAACTGTGGTCTATGGTTGGTGGCAAGGCCCCAGGATGTGTAAGTCCATTGAGGGTGGTGGGCCACACTTGTGGGAGATGTTTGTGTGGGATGTGGTGGGAGGTGTGGGAGGTGGGCAACATGGGAATCCCAGTGGGTTCCGTGTAATATTTTGGGTAATCTAAGCACCTCTTAAAATATATTTATATATATATATATATATATAACATTTTTGTAAGGAAATGCACATATATGCATATATATTTATATATCATTTTGCAAATGTTGGTATGTATTGTGAAAATTTTGATTTTTACCCACAATAAAAAATAAATTAATTTTAAAAAAATGCATCTAAATTGAAAAGAAGAGGTAAAACTTTCTCTATTTGCAGATGACATGATCCTATATAGAGGAAATCCTGAAAAATCCACAACAAACCTCCTAGACTAACAAACAAATTCAGCAAAGTGTTTGGGTAAAAGAGCAACATGTAAATATCAGTGTGTTTCTATACATTAGTAATGAACAATCTGAAGAGGAAATCAAGGAAAAAATTCATTTACAATAGCAACTAAAAGAATCAAATATCTAGGAATAAATTTAACCAAGTATGTAAGGCACTTGTATGCAGAAAATTTCAAAACAGTGCTAAAAGAAATCAAAGAAGACTTAAATAAGTGGAAGGACATTCCATGTTCATAGATTGAAAGACTAAATATTGTAAATGTGTCAATTCTATCCAAAGCAATATATAGATTCAACACAATCCCAATAAAAATTCTGACAGCTTTTTGCAGAAATGGAATAGTCAATCATCAAGTTTGTATGGAAGGGTAAGGGGCTCTGAATAGCCAAAAACATCTTGAGGTGGAAGAATGAAGTTGTAGGAAGAACAAAGTTGGAAGACTCACTTGTCCTGATTTTAAAACTCATTGCAAAATTACAGTAATAAAAACAGCATGGTACTGCTACATGGACAGCCATATAGACCAATGGAATCAAGTTGAAAGTTCAATACACCCTCATATCTATTACCAATAGATTTTTTACAAGGGTGCCCAGTCTAAATGGGGAAAGAAGAGTCTTTTCAACAAATGGTGCTGGGAAAAATGGATCTCCATATGCAAAAGAATGAAGATAGACCCCTACCTCACACCACTTACAAAAATTAACTCAAAATGGATAAAAGACCTAAATATAAGAAACAAAATTATTAAACTCCTAGAAGAAAATATAGGGAAGCCTCTTCAGGACCTTGTGTTTCTTAGACTTTATACCAAAAGCACAAGCAACAAAAGACAATATAGATAAAAGGGACCCTATAAAAATTTAAAACTTTTGTATATCAAAAGAATTCATAATGGAAGTAAAACGACAACCTACAGAATGGGATAAAATACCACATATCTGATAAGGGATTAATATCCAGAATTTATAAATATATCCTACAACTCAACAACAAAAAGACAAACAACCCAATAAAAAAAAACAGGCAAAAGACTTGAATAGACATTTCTCCAAAGAAGATATACAAATAGCCAATAAGCACATTTCATGCTCAACATCAATAGTCAAATTGAAACCACAATGAGGCACCATTTCACACCTACTAGAATGGCTACTATTAAAAAATCAGAAACTAACAAGTGTTGGAGAGGATGTGGAGAAATAAGAACACTTGCTCATTTGTGATGGGAATGTAAAATGGTGCAGCTGCTGTGGAAGAGAGTTTAGCAGTTCCTCAGAAATTTTAAGTATAGTATTACCATATGACTGGGCAATCCCACTTAGATATATACATACCCAAAAGAATTGAAAGCAGAGACTCTAATAGCTATTTGCACATCAATGTTCACAGCGGCATTATTCACAATTTCCAAAAGATGGAAGCAACCCAATTGTCCATCCACAGGTGGATGGATAAACAAAATGTGGTGTATACATACAATGGAATATCATTTAGCCATAAAAAGAAATGAGGTTCTGCTACATGGAACAACATGGATGAATCCTGAAGACATCATGTTGAATGAAATAAGCCAAATGCAAAAGGACAGATATTGTATGATCTCACTGATATGAAATAATTAGAATAAGCAAATCCACAGGGTCGGAAACCAGAATACTGGTTACCAGGGGCCAGGGTAGGGGTAGGGAATGGGGAGTTAATGTTTAATTGGTACAGAGTTTCTGTTTGAGGTGATGGAAGTATTTTGGAAATGAATGGTGGTGATGGTGACACAACATTTGTGAATGTAATTAACACCACTGAACTATATATCTGAATGAGGTTAAAAGGGGAAATTTTTAGGGTGTATATATGTTACTAAAACAAACTTTTTAAAAATAGAACTGTACAACACAAACAGTGACCCCTAATGTAAACTGTGGACTATAGTTAATCATGTAATTATAATAATTTTGTTTCATCAAGTATAACAAAGGTGCTACACTAATACAAAGTGTTAATATTAGGAAAAAGTCTGTGTGAGGGGAGTATATGGAAACTGTACTTTCTGCATGATTTTTCTGTAAAAACTTCTCTTGAAAAATTAACTAAAAAAAAATCCTCGGAATGGATAAAGCCACTTAAGGAAAGAAGGAGAGAATGAAGACACAGAACCGAGCACTGAGACACACCAATATTTAGAGCCCAGATTAAAAAAAAAAAAAAAAGCCAACAAAAGAGACTGAAAAGGGTAAGCAGAGTGATTAGAAAAAATATATAAGCATCTAAGTGTGATGTCCTGGAAGTCA
This sequence comes from Tolypeutes matacus, assembly GCA_026826555.1. Classification (NCBI taxonomy): domain Eukaryota; kingdom Metazoa; phylum Chordata; class Mammalia; order Cingulata; family Chlamyphoridae; genus Tolypeutes; species Tolypeutes matacus. Next base: position 9,732,322 of record JAKSZT010054399.1, read on the forward strand.
AGAGAGAGGGAAGGCATGGTCAACTATGTTGAGTGCTGTCAAGTACAGAGAAGTGCTCACTGGATACAGCAGCATGGAAATCATTGGTGACCTTGACAAAAACAATTTGAGTGAAGTGATGGGAACAGAAGCCTAATTAATAAGGCTAAGAAGGAAATTGGAATTGAGATAAAAAGACATGTAAAGGCAACTTGTTCAAAAAGTTTTTTTATGAAGGGGAAAAGAATAATGAGATGATAGCTTGATGAAGACAAGACTGCATGGGGAAATTATTTTTTAGTTTAGAAGGGGCCAGGACGAAGGACAATCATCAGTGATAACAAGGAGAAAATGACTGAAGATGAAAGAAGATGTGAGACTTAGTTGAGAAGAAGGTAAAGGAGAACCTTATTTTCTATTTCCGATCTTACATGGTAGGCCAAGTTATCAGGTAAGAACAGGGAGGTAGGCAACAAAGAGCCAGAGAGAAGGGTGTGATGTGAGGAAAGAGGATGTGATTAGAAGCCTCTAAAATGGTCCCAAATGATCCCTGCCTCCTGCTGTTCGTGGACTTGTATAATCTTCTCCCCTTGAGAGTGGGTTGGATTTATTAACTCGCCTCCAATAAACAGAATATGGCAGAAGTGGTGGTTTGTCCCTTCTGAGATTAGATTTTGAAAAGGCTATGGCTTGGGAAGCGGCTGTGGCTCAATCAGTAGGGCTCCCGTTTACCATATGGGAGGCCCTGAGTTCGGTTCCCGGGGCCTCCTGGTGAAGGCAAGCCCGCCTGCACGGCGTGGTTGGCTGACCCAGCGAGCACAAGCAGCAAGGGGGGGATAAATGAATAAATAAATAAAATCTTTAAAAAAAAAAAAAAAAAAAGAAAAGGCTATGGCTTCCATCTTGGGCATTCATTCTCACTCATTTTGAAGGAAACAAGTTGCCAAGTTTTGAGATGCCCTGTGCCAAGAAGCAGAGGGAGGCCACTAGCCAACAGTCAGCAAGGAACCAGGGCCCTCAGTCCAACCACCTGTGAAAAACCAAACTTGCCAACAGCCATGTGAGGAAGCTTGGTCCCAACAATTGTCCATGCCTTCAACCATCTTTTCAAGTTGGGCATCTAATTGCTGACCAAAAGTCTCCTTTACCCCCCAACATCCATTCCCTTCATCTAAAACATATTAAACCATGATCCTTACTCAACCTGCTGGCAAGGATTATTCCAGAAATCTCTCACCTTAGAAATTTCAGGCTGAGGACGCACTTATTTTTATGTACATTTATACTCCTAACCTCCAGGGAAAAGATGTCAAGGTCCCCCTCGAACCAGTTCACCATGCTCCCCCTCTGCTCCCATGACAGCACTACGGTAGAGGTTTACAGCTCTACAAGCATGAGGTCAAGGAACGAGACACTAGCCTTCCCTTCTTGTGATTCTCTCATCTCCACAAGTGGTTCTTCTCTTGATGCTCCTCCACACACACACTTGGCTTTGTGGAAACAGCCCTCCCCTCCCCATGGTGCAGAAGCAGAAATGCCATGCATTCCTTACCAAGCCAGTGACTCTTGACTGCAATTATCCCCTCACTGACCTCCTTGGTCATTTTGATAACTGGGGATATGGGGAAATTGAGTCATGGCAGGGGGTTGCAAGAAAGGTGCTGTGGCCTGGTTAATAGGCCACAATGGAGTGCCTGCCCCTAAATGTGGGCAATTCCTGGTACTTATTGCCTCCCTGCCCTCCCTTTTAGAACCCTAGTTACTGATCCAGGAAAAGAATAAATGTCTCACTTAATGTGACAAGCATTGGAAGATATTCCAGAGAAAAGGAACAGCATATGCAAACAAAGGCCCTGATGCATGAAAGACCATGGTTACTGATAAGTAGATGCATGTGCTTGGAACATCAAGGGTTCTGAGACCTGAGTCAGGAGCTGAGGCTAAAGGCACAATAAAAAGAGGTCCAGGAAGCGGATGTGGCTCAACCAGTTGGGTACCTGCCTACCACATGGGAGGTCCCCAGGTTCGGGTCTCAATGCCTCCTAAAGAAGATGAGCAGACATCGCACCTGCTGCAATGAGCTAGACATCCACACCCGCCGCTACGAGCTAGATGCCACACCTGCCACAACGCACAGACGCCTAAACGAGCAGATGCCACAAGCCAGTAGATGCCACAGCGTGCAGATAGCGGATGTGGCTCAGGCCACTGGGCACTCATCTTCCATGTGGGAGGTCCCATGTTTGGTTTCCAGACATCTGGGTGGGGGGTGGGGGGGGATAAAAAAAAAATCAACATCAGAAAAGAGTTTCTAAAAAAAAAAGAGACAGGTCCAATTGTGAAAAGAGGTATATGTTCCTCTAAAGAACAAAAATTTTCACCTTAGCAGAGGAGGGACCAAGCTTGATTTGCAAGTCAGGAAATTCACTCTTCTGGTAGTGTTGTGGGTAGATTATGGACATGCACCTAGAAACAGAAGGAAAGGAATGGAAGGGGTTGCCATATATCAAGTGAGAGGGTAGAAGAGCCTACACCAGGCAGTGGCAGTTGTGATGTGGGAAGTGATTGGAGGTGAGAGATATTTAGAAGATGGACTGGAAAGGATTTTGTGATTAATTAAATGTATGTGAAGAGAAAGAAAGAGAAATTTAGAATAATCCATTGGTTTCTGACTTGAAAACATGGTGAATAGCAATGACATTTGCAAAGACAGGAATCGGAGGAGAAGATTTTGAATTAAGCCTTGTGCATATTGAGTCTGAGGCCTTTGTAGGACATTCACATGGGGTTGTCCAGTTGTACATACAGGAATATCCTTAAGTATTAGCCAGAATGAAGAAATCATTTTGGAAATTGAAGCTACCAGAATGAGCGGGATAAGTATAGAGTGGTAAGACTCAAGACAGAGTTCTATGGACCTCTGACATTTAAAGAGCAGGAAGAGGAAGAGAATATCAAAAAAGAGACTAAGAGAAATTTGTCCTTGAGGTGGGTGGGAAACCAGGAGTGCATAGTGCCATAGAATTCACTAAGGAGACTGTGCAGTGTAAAACGTTACAGGAGAGGTCAAGTAAGGTGGCGGTTGCTGAATTTACATTGGATATAACCACCAGAATGTCATTTGAGTCCTTGGGGTGTGTAGTTGCAGAGAGAAAGCTGGAGTATAAGGAGGCTTAAGAGTTAATAGAAAATGAAGTGGAGAGGGCAGAAGGAGTAGAAGGTTTATTGTGAAGGAAAGAGAAGAGAGGATAAAAGCTGGAGGGGGGTGTAGGGTCAAGGAAGGAAGGAGTTTGTGTGTAAAAGATGGTGGTGGTTTTTCTTGAATTCAGAGAAGGGAAAGCAGGTGACATTGAGAGGATTACTGCATTTCTGCACCCTGTTGCTGACTGTGAATTCTAAAGATACACTTCTCAACTAATCATTGTTCTTACTATACTTACTCACTATTTATAATGTGTGTTTGGTTGATAACTGTGTAACCTCCAAGAGGGCAGGGAACCGAGTCTCTTTTCCTCCCAGGATTGAGCAACAGTCATGGCTCCCAGGAGGTGCCAGACAAAAATCTGTTGAATAAAATGAATTATTATTTTGAGATAACTTTATCTAATTTGAAAATATAAAGTTCTCAGTATGTCAATTATATCATATGATTTTCAAAAATGTGAGAAAAAAAAAATATCTTCCCCTTTCTGGTCACGAGACAGTGTGGTGTTGTAGAAGGCATATAACCCAGGTCTGGACACAGGGACATCCCTGACCCCGCCCTTAGAGTCAGAGTTTTCTCATTTGTAAAATAGGGGTGACAATCATGCCTAACTATTATTAATAGAATTATAGTGAGGATTGAGTCGGGAAAAATCAGAAGAGTATTTTGTATACCATCAAGTGTGAGAAGTCAAAGTTATTATTATTATTAATTTGATGGATGAGACTAGCTTTAATTCATTACAGAAAGAAGGTTTATTTCCTCATTGGTTTTCTTTATAAAGCTATATGCCACATGGAGCAGGTGTAGCTCAGTGGTTGAGTGCCTGTTTAGCGTGTCCAAGGTCCCAGGTTCAATCCCTGGTACTTCCTAAAAAAAAAAAAAAGATATATGCTGATTAATTGTTGAAGTACTGCACCAAGTTCTAGTTTACATCTACTTTTTTTTTTATTCACTTAGAAATACATACGGCATGTTCAAGTGAAGAGAAATTGTGGAAGGTTTCTATAAAAAGAGGTATATTTTTTGCTGTAATAACTGGATTAGCTTTTTGAGACCATCATGTTGGAATGTAAATTCACATACAGATTAATTTACATTGGTCAAAGCAAGAAACATGGCCACTAAATGTTGAATTAGCAAAAGATTTAAAGGGATTCCTTTGTTGTGGCTGAACTAAAAGATTCTTTAGCTCCAAAGTACAGTGAATTTAGGAAAAGATGGAAGGCCTATCTCCTTATCTGAGTCTTTTGAAATTCCATCCTTGTTAAAAGATGGCTATGTAAATATACATCACCTCCCTTGGAGAGGAGTTTATGTGTCAAACTGGTAAAAAACTCTAAATGATTTTTTTTTTTAATTTAGCCACTTGTAATCCAAGAGAGTTTCACTTAAGGAAGTAATCTATATCCTTTACTTCCTTTCTTTTAAATGCCTAATAGGAAAGCATTTGGGAATCCAGCTATGATTTCAGTTCTCATGTAAACTTTAAAAGGCATCAGCTGTTTCTATAACAAATTATGTTCTACACCAAGGAACATGCCCATTATATTCCTTTTTAAAGGGGTGTTTATTTAGTCTGATTTTCCAAAACTTATTTACCAATTTAGAAAGATTATCCTTCAACTTTATAACTTTAGTCAGTTACACTAAAAGTGCTTTCTTAAAGCTGACAAAGTATTTCAATTGATCAGCATAATGGTTTATTTTTGCTGTTTCTTTTGTTCTTTTTAAGTTTTATAAAACCAACATCTCCATGTATCATGCTGATCTTATAAGAAAAACATGCTTTGTGGCTGTCAAATAAGTGATAAAACTGTCAAAAGTCTATGGAGGCAGCTGCATATATTTTGAAGCCAAAGTTCTATTTCTTCGGTAACAATGTAAAAGTTGCACATTTTACATGATTATAAAAAATAAAATCCCCACATCATTGTTTTTTTTAAAAATTCACACTCTAGGAATTTGGTCCAAGAGCTAAGCATCTATTACCCTGTTCTGTTCCTAAGATGAAAGGCTGTACAATTTTTTTAACTTTTTGTTGAAGTATGAGACACATTCAGAAAAGTGCATATATTGTAACAGACAATTCTATGAATTTTTACAAACCGAGCAGCACACTTAGTTAACAGCAGCCAGTTCAAGAAACAACACGACCAGCATCTCAGACCCCCTTCCAGCAACTACCCATCCCAAGACTAACCACCATCCTGACTTCTAACAGCCCAGATTAGTTTTTTCCTGTTTTTTGTACTTCATATAAATGGAATCATACAGTATGCTAATTTGTGCCGGGCTTTTTTTGCTTGGCATTATGTCTTATATAACTTTTTAACGTGTCTATAGTCAAATACTAGCCTCTACTGGTCTGTCATTTTTATTCAATCATTCAGCAAATATTTGTTTAGCTCCTAATGGGTGCCAGGAGCAAATGAATCTTCATTTCTATAGATAACATCTCAGTGTTCATTCGTTTATAGATATTCAGTAAATAAAAATTCAGTTTGCTAAAATGTCTTTCAAAGTTAATTGCTTTGCCAAACTGAATTCAACAATTTTAAAAAATCTAAAAATCATTATATATGTAAGGATACAGGCAATATTTTATTTTTCTTTGAATAGGCACAACTTCCATTTATGTTCGTAGTCTCCATTTTTTTCTTAATATTCTCAATGTTTTCCTTACATCCTCGATGTTTTCATTCATGACATTTTGGTGTCAATAGATGGTTTTAAGAGCTATAAATCAGAAATTTTTGGAGCAGTCAGTTCTTTGGACCAATTTGTGCTCTAAGGCAGTTGTGTAGTTCAAAGAACATATTGAGCCTGGTTGTGAACGGCAGCTATGCCACAAATTAGCTGTGTAACTGTATGCGAGGTTCTTAACCTCTCTGTGCTAGTTACTGCATCTAAAAAATAAGATGGTAAACCTTCCTGAAGTCTGCAGTCTCTCCTACTTCAAAAATTCTATTAATTTCTGTTAAAAATAAGGACCGTTTTCTAAATCACTTTAATTTTCCTAGTTTTCAAGTATGTGTAAGAACTTGCTAAAAACAAGGAAAACAGAATAAAGGAAACACAAGTTCCATCAGTTTAAATTAAAGAGGAGTAGCTGCTACTGTGTCCTGAGCCAATTCCTGGACAGGTTCAAGATGAGGCACTCAGGGGTCGGATGTGGCTCAACTGGTTGGGCGTCCGTCTCCCATATGGAGGGACCCGGGTTCGATCCCCGGGACCTCCTGGTAAAAGAAAAAAAAAAAAAAAGATGAGGCACTCACTCAATAGAGCCCCTTCCATGATCCCTGTACAGTAAGTAAATGTTTGAAGACAGCCCTGAGGGTTTTATTCACTTAACTTATGGAGGTAGCACCCAACCATGTTCAAACAGCATTATAGAAATAAGATTTCTTTTAGGCTAACACTCTTGTTATTGGAAGGAAAACTCCAAAATTGTATTTTCACACTTTTAGCATGTTGAATATGTGAGTCTGGTCTCAGTGGCAGCATTTGTCATAGTCAGCATTTTTTAAATGGCAAGCCTAAGTAACAAGCATCGCTACAGAACATGCAACCAGGACCTGTCTGCCCCAACAGAAAATCAATTGCATGTGTTGCCCTTGTGCTTTGTTCTAAAACATTTAATTAATGATCTAACTTAATAGCAACAAAAATATCTTAATACTTTGGTCCTTAGAAAGTCTAAATTTAACCACAAACCCTAAAAAATAGTACTCAACAGGTAAGGGACAAGGCTCATCATTTCTTCTGTGTTCTCCTTTTCTTTGTAACCTAAAATGGGAGATCTGGGATGTTCTTTAAGTTTAAGTAGTAGTTAATAAAATGAAGCCAAAAGTCTAAAGGATTTTGATATAATAAACTAATATAATGCTTACTGAAGTTAATGCATGTTTCCCAGCCTGTGAGGTCTAAGCTCTGGGCTTCATTTTATTAATATAGATTTGGGAAAAGCAAAAACAAAAACAGAATGAATTGATATGGGCTTTCTGTCATCTTCAAATGGGGAATTGCACACTTTTAAATAAAACCAATCCTATTTTTGGTTTATTTGAGGGAGAAATATATCAACATAGATTTTTGCCTCTGAAAAGTAAGTCATTACTTACGTAAAACAAACACCCCAGAAAGGAAAGCTTCATCATCACTAGCCTGCAGTGGGATTTTGGGAACGGTGCTGACGCAATCCAGGATTTCATTTGCCAAACAACAACTGAGCTCATCTGTAAAGAGTTGGTAAATTTGAAAAGGTAAACTACAAAAATGTTGTGTAATGACACCAGAAGAAAAAAAGAAGTCATTTCTGAGTTAGCTGTTCTTTAAACTCTTTGAATTCTTGCTTCAGTGGCTCTGTTGAGTCACAGCTGTGATCCATGACGGCATGAACCAAAAATAACATGACTAACTGCAAAGGTTACAGGGTTTTGGCCAGCTTTTTATGGCCACACAGCAGTACCTTTCTGTTGAGTGGAAATATAACATTTAACTTCTAAGGGAAATCTTTCTGAAGCAGGTTCTTATTCAGTGTTGTCCTAGGTCTGCCCAAAAGCTTTGTTTCTACTCTTCTGAAAGCTGGAGTGAGCAGATTACTAAGGTATAAAAGATACGGACCCGAAAGAATACCCATATCTTCAAGGGACTTTCTCTGAACATCCTATGCTGAAGGAGGCCACTAAGAGAGAAAAAGAAGCACGTTATTTGAATAATATAAAGTCAAGTACTGCATCTGCCTTCCATTAGAAAACATAAAACCTTTTCAGCCTCTTTTCACCCCCTCCTTCCCCCAAAATGGCACTACAGACTGTTTCACTTTTTCCAACCATACAGTGATATTTGGAAAGTTCCATTTGCTTCCATTAAGAAAAATACAGAGAAGGAAAAAACACATAATAGCCATCTATCATTTTGTATGTGAGCCTTAGTAATGGGAGTCTCAAAAAACAAAAAAAAAACAAAAAAAAAACCTGTCAGCTGTATGAGTAATTTAGGTATCCGAGGTATCGTAGTGATGAGCCTATTCTCTTCTAAAGAAAAAATTTGTATATTCGAGTGAGGTTTTGTTTTGGAATCTCTCAACCAAGGTTTATTTTGCCATGATCTTCTTTTCATTCATTTTTGTCATAATTATTCAAATAGACATTTATTAAATATCTATCCTACATCAGGCTCTATGTTAGGCATTCACGATAAAGTAGTGAGTGACATTAGAAACTTCCTTTTCTTTGTTACAAGGAATCTAGCAGGAAAGACTGGCATGAATACCCTATATATGTATATATTTTAAAGATTTCTTTCTCCCCCCACCCCCTCGTTGTTTTTGTAATTGTTGTCTGTGTGTTCTTCTGTGTCTGCTTGTCTTCTCTTTAGGCGGCACTGGGAACTGATCCTGGTACCTTCCAGAGTGGGAGAGAGGTGCTTAATCTCTTGTGCCACCTCAGCTCCCTGGTCTGCTGCATCTCTTATTGTCTCTCCTCTGTGTCTCTTTTTGTTGTGTCATCTCCTGCGCGGGCCAGCATTCTGCATTGACCAGCACTCTGCACGGGCCAGCTCTCTGCTTAGGCCAGCTCACCGCGCGGGCCAGCTTACCTTTCACCAGGAAGCCCCGGGAATCAAACCCTGGATCTCCTATATGGTAGGCGGGAGCCCAATCGCTTGAGCCACATCCGTTTCCCACTCCTCTATATTTTTTAGATAACATTTATATAATCTAAAGTATCTTTCAAAAAATAATTTTTTTAAGTATTAAAAAAAAAAAAAGAGAGAGAGAGAGAATCACCAGATAAGTCTGACAGAACAATCGTGATAAGGAGAAGAACATGGCATTTAAATCGGAAACATATCAAGAAGGTGGAACCTGATCAGGAAAGTCAAGAAAGTCTTCTCTAAATAAGTCTAAGCAGAGATCTAAAGGGTTAATTGGAGTTGAAGAGGTCGCAAAGAGCAATCTAGGTGGAGAAGGCTGCTACTGATGCAAAGGTCCTGTGGCAAGAGAGCATGATGCATTTGAAGAACTAACAGCAAGTCTGGGATCCAAAGGGCAGAGCAGAGTCCCAGAGGGAGAGCAGAGGGGTTTGAGGTTGGAGAGCTGGGTAAGGCAGAGACCGTGCAGGAAGTAGTAGCCACTAATAAACATTTCAGCCTTTTTCCTAAGAACAGCAGGAAGCCATTGAGGTGTTTTAAGCAGGGATGACTTAATCAGAGATGAGTTTCATATTTGTCACACAAGCCAATGGTTGAGTCAAAAGCAAAACAACATAATGACAAACAAACACACTCCAGGGGACCCAAAAATGACTTACTGGTATAATACTGGTCTATCCCTAGCAACACCTATTAAGAATAAACTCAGTATGTGCCAGTTTCCTGGCAAGGACAGACAATGATTCTTCTCTTCGTGGTCATAGAAAGTTGACCCAAACCCCAGTAACCTTTGCCATTAGTTGTGTCACCTTGGGCCAATCCCAACCCACCTGTTTCCAAAATACTGGGGCAGCTCTCTGGCAAGACAGGTCCAGTCCTCTCAATAGACCAATGACCGCAAGTGGCCTCAGTCTTTGGGCAGCTCTAGACGGAACACCTGTAAGAAAATGCAAAGGCCGGGGTCAATCCAAGACACAGAGTGGCAACTCCTTATTGGAATGCTAGAACATTAGCTGGAGCCATCCTTCCAGAAGGACGTTGTCATTTTGTTTGTTTTTTAAAGATTTATTTATTTATTTTACTTTTATCCATTTTAATCCCCCACCCCATTTTTGTTGTTTTTGTGTCCATTCACTGGGCAATTCTCTGTGACTGTTTCCTGCCCTCTCTTCTCATCCTTCTCCTCCTATCTTCACCAGGATTCGATCCTGGGAACCTCCAATGTAGGAGAGAGGCATTCTGCCACCTGCACCACCTCATTTCCTGGTTTTTCGGCATATCTCGTCTTGGCTCTCCCTTGTGTCACTCTCCTGTTAGGACATCATCTTGCTGCGTGGCTCGGTGGGGCCTGGGGGCTCACCCACGCGCCTTCTATATTTTTTCTTATATTTTACCGGGAGGTCCCGGGGATTGAACCCAGGTCCTTCCATATGGGAGACAGACACCCAACCATTTGAGCCACATCTGCCCCCCTTCATTTTGTTTTGCCTTGCCTTTTGACTACTTGAAGCTAGTCAGAGAGCAGTCCAGCTATGGTGGAGCTCTGAGTTCCAAGCTTCCCAGTTGGACTCCGTCAGGAGCTTCCACAATCATCCTGTGGCACATCATATAATCCAATTAAGTCCACATCTTGGAATTCTTGGCAAAGAGTGCCTTTATCTCCCTTCTTTGCCTAACTCCTACTAGCTAAACAAACCCAACTCAAATTCACACCAAATTCACACAACATCCTGCCCCTGGAAGAAAAAAAGGTAAGGAAAGTCTTTACAGGGGAAAAGGTGTTTTTTTAAGATTTAAAAAATGTTTTCGAGAATTAAAAGGAGAGGATGATAATGTGTAAGCAAACCCCTCTCCCCCCACCCTCCAAACGTCAGTCCTGCAGCAGAGCACAATGCGGCTGTGACAAATTATACAGCCGCCTGAAACTTAGCAAGCCCTCAAAAGATAAGGAATATGAAGCTCTTAGCACAGTGCTGGGCACTTGGTATGGGGACTGCTATCATTATTATAATTATTGTTATTAAAAATAACTCTTTCTACAGGTGGCCTTTGAGCTACGCACAGGTGAATCTCACTGCTTGGTCTGGAAGTTGAATTTAAAAAGCATGTAGCACATATTTACAGTGTAAGTGGATAGGTTTGAGACCCAGGTAGGGGCTGTAGCTTTCTTTTCTTTTCTTTTTTAAGATTTATTTTATTTATTGATTAATTTATCATCCCCCCTCGTTGTTTGCACTCACTATCTGCTCTTCTTTTTTTAGGAGGCACCAGGAACCGAACCGGGGCCTCCCATGTGGGAGGGAGGCGCCTAATTGCTTGAGCCACCTCTCCTCCCTGTTGGCTGTGTCTCTCATTGTGTTTCTTTGCTGTGTCTCTTGGTTGTATCATCTCACTGCATCACCTTGTTGCGTCGGCTTGCTGAGTTGCTCATCTTCTTTAGGAGGTACCGGGAACTGAACCTGGGACCTCCCATGTGGTAGGTGGGAGCCCAGCTGCTTGATCCACATAGGCTTCCTGGAGCTGTAGCATTCTGAAGTATCCTTTGCCTTACAATAGATTACTATAATCAAGGGTGCACTATGACTCTTGTGGGTTCTAGGCATTTTTGCCTACCTCCATTAAATATATATATTAAAAATTACATTTTACAACTACATTGGTATAAAGATAAATATATGAATATCAAAAACTAAAACACAATTTTGGACCTAAATGTTCTTTTTTTTCCTTCTAATTTTAAAAGACATTAAACCTATTCACCGGTCACTAAAACTAGTATAGGCTCCTGGTACTGTGCCCAGTGGCTACTTTGGCCCTGACTCTAACCTCATGGAGATCACTTCACACACCATGAGGATTCTGGTTCTCCATGTGCAGAGATCCCAGGAACTTATGACACCCACACACACGCAAACCACTGTCATGACACACCATGGCATGACTACCATTGTCTCGCTTCCCCTTTATGCAATGAGCAGTTCAAATGAAGAAATGTTTTGTTCACATTTTACTCCTTCTCACTTAGCAAAGTGCCTATCACGTAATAGGAACTCCATAAATGTTTGCTAAGTGAGTAAATGTAGTGAGCTGGCTTTAAGGCTCGGTTGAAAAGGCAAATACAACTAGGCTTACTCCGGTAGGAAGACTAGTAAACCCGATTACAAGGTCCAGCCATGATTCTCCAGTGGAGGGAAGCTGGCAGAGTGATGAAAGCAGGCAAGTTCTGGAGAGCCCAGGCTCCCAAGTTGTGCACCCCTGGGCAATTTTTCAAGCCTCTCCAAACCTCAGTTTCTCCTTCTTTAAGATCATGGGATGGTGGTAAGAATCAAAGGTGGTAACACATGTAAAGAATTTACCACAGTGCCTGACACAAAGTAAGGACCCAATAAATTGTAAGTGTTATTGTCATTTAGCCTGAACTGCTTCAACTACATAATAGAAAGGAACACATCTGCTTTACAGTGTCGCTTGTGAAAATAAAGTGAGATGGGGAAGCGGATGTGGCTCAATCAGTAGTGCTCCCATTTACCATATGGGAGGCCTGGGGTTCGGTTCCCAGGGCCTCCTGGTGAAGGCAAGCCCGCCCGCACGGCACGGTGAGCTGACACAGCAGGACGACCCAGCAAGAGGAGACAAGCAGACACAGAAAAATGCACAGCAAATGGACACAGCGAGCACAAGCAGCAAGGGGGGGATAAATGAATAAATAAATAAAATCTTTAAAAAAAATAAAATAAAAATAAATAAAGTGAGATGATAAAGGCGGAAGTGCTTTTTTAATTATGGTGCAGGATACACCTGTGAGAGACTATTAAGCCCCTGCAATGCATCAGAAGGTCTCAATCTGCCTCCCAGCTCCAAACCTTGCTAAATAGGAAACTTAAAGCAAAAGGACCTTGGTGAACTTTGCTTTATTCATCCACAAAATAGAGATAATACCCACCTCAGAAGGTTGCTTTAGTGTGGGGGAGGAGGGGAGAGGTGATATCATAAATGTGAAAAAATAAGAGCTTTGTAAAGTCCAAGGTGCTGTTTTTAAAGGTTAGGGCCCAGCTGTTGCTATTTAGTAATAAGCATCCAAACCAATAAATTCAGTTTAGGTTAGCAATGGAAGCCACTGGCGCCATTTTCTTTCCCATCATTCTCCCAGCTCTCTCGTCTTTTTCCTCCTCTGCTATCAAACTCCTTTGGGTTTTGGCAATGCTTCTTTAATAAGCTCTACCTTGGAGTTTATTCATAGGTTCAACTCCTTAAACTTTGGCTAACTCTCGCCCTTTCCCTTACATACCCTTTATGAGGCTGAGGTCCCTCAAAACAATCTTGTTCCTGTAGGAAGTTTGAATTTGCTTGCGTGAGGTCCTCTTGAAATTTCCCTCTTCTCTCATTGAACAACCCTGCTCTGGATTAAATGAGATAAGCCACAAGGCACCACCCCCTCTGCTGGTTCCCATTCCTTACAAAACACACAGGCAGACTTCCTGCCCCGTTCATAAAGGGGGCAGTTCAGGAGGAAGTTGTCAAATGGTGAAACAGAAAAAAAAAAGCCCTCTCATTGGTTTAGCCTCCAAGCTAAAGTTGAAAGGACCCTTTACTGCAATCACTGTTTCAAGCCCCCAAAAGGTCATCTCTGACTTTGCCCTGGGACCTCAGAAGTTGCCAGGACAATGCCAATGACCCACCCTCCCAGAAGCAAGTGTGGGGTTGCCAAAAATAAACAGAGATTGGAGAGGATGTGGAGAGATAGGAACACTTCTTCACTGTTGGTGGGAATGCAGGATGGTACAACCACTATGGAGGACTGTTTGGCAGTTCCTAAAGAAGTTGAATATAGACTTGCCACGTGACCCTGCAATACCACTACTGGGTATATACCCAGAAGAACTGAGAGCAGTGACACGAACAGACATCTGCACACCGATGTTCATAGCCACATTATTCACCATTGCCAAAAGTTGGAAACAACCCAGGTGTCCATCAACAGATGAATGGATAAACAAACTGTGGTCTATTCACACGATGGAATATTATGCAGCTGTAAGAAGAAATGAAGTCATAAAGCATACGGCAACATGGATGAACCTGGAGGACATTATGTTGAGTGAAGCAAGCCAGACACAAAAGGACAAATACTGTATGAATGCATTACTATGAACCAAATATATTGTGTAATATATTGTTTGATTCACACACACAAAAAAAACAAAAAAAACAAACAAAAAACAAAACAACAAAAAAATTTACATGTATCCATTACATTTAATTGAGAAATGTATATATTTATTCATCTGTGTTTACTTTTTAGTCTTTAATTGCCTATGTTTTCAATTATTAAATGTACAAAATAAAGTTTAAAAAAAAAAAAAAAGTAAACAGAGAGGGGACGTCTAAGTCTGAGAGCCTTAGGGAAGGTATTATCTCCGGGAGAAAGCTTCCGGAGCTCCAGTAGATATCATCAGAAAGGAGATTCAGGCTTGAAAGAGATCATGGAGGACTGGTTCTCATTAACATGCCAGTTTTTAGCTTCCGATGCTAGAAATAATTTGCCTGTGATTTGGCAAATATCTCTTTTTGGTTTGGGGGTTGAAGAGTAGAATTTCCTCGAATTTCAGTTGAAGTGATTTAGAAATAAGAATTCTCCTTTCCTGCCCATGCCCTCTGTGTCTCCTCCTCCAGCAACTTTTCCTCATCCCCTCTGCACTCCAGACCTGAGGAAAATAGAAGAATGAATCAGAATCAGCTGGGAAAAGATGTCTCCCTCATCCCTGCCCCCATGGACTCTTCCCCAGTACCAGGGAGCCCCTAGAAGGACAGCCATTTTCCAGAGCTGAAAAATCTCTCTTGTGATGGCCCCTGAAGTTGTGTCATCTTAGCCTTGCTTCTTTAGGAACCACTGGCCCTGCCAGGGCCCCCGCAGTAGCCCCCCACACCACCACCACTCAGGTGGGTCCCAGCAGACTTATCTGTACCATTGGATTCTGCCTCTCTCGGGGTGGACACCTGACCCAAGATTGGCAAAGTAGGTTCTCCCAGGAACTAGGAGTTGGGAATCAAAGACTGTTGGTCTGTCTCTGTTTATGTGGCTGGAGGTGGGGAAACATGAATAGTCAGGAGATGAGAGATTGTCATCTTCTGCCATCTGCATTGAGGAACAAGGTAGGATGTTCTGAAGATAGACAACAAAGCAGGTGTGAAGAGAGGAGCCAGAGAGACAGAGAAGAGGGGAAGAGAAGGAGAGGGGAGAGGAAAGAAGGGGCCATTTATAATTACAACAGTCAGTTGCACCATGTTCTCAAACTCAGAATCTAACAACAACAATATATACAAAACGTTTAAATTTGCTTTAAAACCCTCACCATAAGGCAAGAGACAGAGGACCGGAATTCTGACAATGAGAGGTGGAGAGGGAAGGAAAGAGAAAGTGATGACCTTGGTTCCCAACTCCCATTCCCACGCCCCATGCCCTGCTACTTCCCTGATCTTGGTTCCATGAACATTCCTCACTCCCTACCGTTCCCGAAGCTGGCTCAGGTTGATTTCTGATATTTGCAACTATAGACTTTGTGTTGCCTCCTCACCCATTTCCCCTTTCCTGGCAGCTATCTCGATTTTCATTCTGTTGTCCACACTTCTTCTGCACCATACACAAGCTTTAGGGAGATGTGATTTCAAACCTGACTTTCAGAACAGTACATAGGACTCAGAACATAAGTTAATCAGCACAGCCTGATCCCCTGGCCACAGCTGAAGGTTTTGGGATGGGCCCAGAAGCCCTTGAGGACAATTTGAGGTGAGGAGGGGTTTGATGGGGGTCACCTAGAATGACCCCCCCATTTTGAAGAAGCATGCAGACCAGGGAGTTTTTGACAGCCATGTTATAACCACAAAGAGATGCACTGTGGAAGCCTAACTGGAAAGATGGAAAAGAAACCTTGTCTTACAAGACATCACTGAGCTACCAAATCAAACCATTCCGAAAGCCCACCCAATAAATCCCCTTAACTAAGACCCCTGAGACAATATTCTAAAGTGCATGCTTACAGCTGAAATAACCGCAAACTACCTCTCAGTATCTTGTGGGAGAGTGAAAAATAAAACAGAAAAACAGTACCTGACTGGAAAATTGGAGGCTTCTAAGATACTCTTCTCCTCTGCCGTGAATTACCTATGTAACCTTGGGCAGGTCATATATACCTCCTTTGAGTCCAGTCGCGCATTTGCAAAATGGAAAGGATACAACTTCAACACTAACATTTTGTGATTTTATTTGTAGATGCTTAGCTCCAACTTTTACTGAGCCATATGGAGGTAGTTTATGAAGAAAGACAAATCAGAACCGAGTTTGGAGATTACAGCATTTTATTCGAGACACCAGAAATCTTGCTGCAACAAGGAAGTGCTTGCCAAAACAGAAGCCGCTTCAAGTTTCTAGGGATGACAACTGATTTTTTTGTAGACGTACAAAGTAAGTTAGCTTGACTCTTATTGATTGGACAGGAGTTTGTCCATCTTATAGGGACGGGTTAAGGGCAGGCAAGCTTTATTTTGTCTTGGGCCAAACGTAATGAGCTAGGGCCTTGGACTGGCTATCTGGGTTGGCTGCCTGGGTAGGGATTTCAAATTTCACAAGCTGCCTGGAGGAAACTCAAGAGGGAGTTCAAAGAGGAAGGAGGCATGGGTTTTGGCTCTGAGGGTCTCCAGGACTTTCTGTATATAATTTTATCATTTGTAATTACATATGTCAACTGTGCCACATTCTCAGACTCTAACAATACCATAACTACCACAAAAGCTTTTTTTTATTTGCATTAAAATTCTCACAAGACAAGAAGCATAGGGTGGACTTCTAACAATGAGAGGTGGAGAGAGGAAACGAGGGAAGACAATTAAAGAGCCTCCTAGTTGAGCTCTGTTCTCAAAGGCCAGTCGTTAGCGCATTCTTGGGTTGTAATAACCGAGGACGCCGGTTTGGTGGCCTTCCCGGTCACGCCCACCTAGGAGACATCCTTCACTTGACTTGTGTGGCTGTGGTTGGCTCTCCAACAATGAAAAGAACAGCTGTTCCATGGGGCTTTGAAAAAGGATCTATGGGCGTAATATTTAATTTAGGCTTTGAATTAGTTGGAGAACACTCTGAACCCTTAAAAGTTAGTATTTGTTGTTGATATTATTATTCAAGACATTTTTTTTTTAGTTGTCAGAGATTGTTTTGTTTTTACTTTTTGTGTGGCTTGGTTACGGCTAAGAAAATAAGACCTGCCCATTCTCAGAAACTCAGAACTGATACTCCAGGTTCTATCACTGGAAAGAATAACAAAAAACTAAGCCCAGCATAATTGACTTCCACCACAAAGGACACATACAAGATTGTGTGCACACATGCACACACACACAAATTCATAAAGGATTTTGGACTCCATAATATAGAAAGCAAGCTGGGAGCACACCCGCCATTTGGATTTACTTTTACCAGAGGATTCCAAATATTCAAGTTTAGAATAGACTTCAGTACCATATTTTTCAAGAAGTCTTTTCTCCCCACAGCTTTAAATGTAGCCGAGCAAACGTCAAGCATGATGTCAAAAGAACAAAGCAGGGAAAGTGCACAGATCATCATTTGGTGAAGGACCAAGGATGTATTATATGACAGGATCAGGGTATTGGGCCAGTTTGAAGACTGATGTCTACCCCTTCAAGGAAAAAAACACTGGAGAAAAATATAATTCTGGAGATGGCAAAGAAACAGTATGGTGTGCATTTCCCAAATGCCTTGAGATTAGCTTAAAAATTTTTTTTTAGAAAACATAGCCAGTCTAGATGGTCAAAAACATATTTCAAACAAAAGGTATTTCACAATGTCCTCAACTCCCAGACTCCACATTTAGACCTAGAACAAATCCTATTGATTGTCCAGTCCAGTCTCCCCATTGTTGCTTGGCATAGCTTTACTTAGTTCTATAGGAAATTAATTTGAAATAAAACTAAAACTATTAAGAGTACAGTACTCAAGTTCTGTTTTTTCATTGTTTTATTTATATTAATTTCAAAAACAGGCAAAACTAATCTATGGGGAATGTTGGGTCCCTCGTGGAGACAGTGATAGGGTGTGGGTGCTGATAATGGGCTCTCTCTCCAACTCTGTGGTGGTTATTTAAGTGCTGAAAGTTTAGCAAGCTGTACATTTATGAAGCATACATTTTCATATGTATTTCCTATATCAATGTAGAAAAAGGTTAATCCCATTAAAAAAGAGGATAGGTACTCAAATCTCTCTACGTTAACAAAGAATTGTCATTTTGTTTTCTATCCAATACAATATTTAATTTAGAAACACATTATCTTTTAATTCACTTTTTAAATTTACATACTTTTTACATACAATTCACTATTTTTCATGTCCAGTTCTATGAGTCACAAATTCACCCAGTCACATCACCACCATCATCATCAAGATACAGAACTGCCCATCACCCCCCAAAGTTTCCTGCTGGGGTCCCTTTGTAGTCAGCCCTCCTCCCACACCCAACCTCAGGCAACCACTGGTCTGTTCCTATAATTTTGCGTTGTCCAGAGTGTCATATAAAGGGGAACTTAAGAAATGTAATCTTTTGGGTCAGGCTTCTTTTACTTAGCATAATGCATTTGAGATCCAGCTATGTATCGCATGAATCTGTGATTTGTTTCTTTTAATTGTTGAATAGCATTCCATTGTTTGAATGTACCACAGTTTATCTATCACCATTTGAAGGACATTTGGGTTGTTTCCAATTTGGAGCACTTATGAATAAAAGTGCTATAAACATTCGTGTACAAGTTTTTACATGAACATAAACTTTCACTTCTCTTGGTAAACACCTCAGAGTGGGATTGCTGGGTTGTATGGTGTTTTAGTCTGCTAGGCTGCTGGAATCAATATACCAGAAATGGATTGGCTTTTAACAATGGGGATTTATTAGTTTACAGGTTTATAGTTTCAAGACTGAGAAAAATGTCCAAATCAAGGCATCATCAGGTGATGCTTTCTCACTGAAGGCTGGTTGCCAGTGATCCTGGACTCCTCTGTCACGTGGCAAGGCACATGGTAGCATCTGCCAGTCTCTCCCGTCTCTTCCAGATTTCATTGTTTTCAGCTTCTTGATTCCATGGCTTTCTCTCTCTTTCTTTTCATGTTCATCCTGTTTATAAAGGACTCCAGTAAGAGAATTAAGACCCAACCTGGGCCACACCTTAACTAAAGTAATCTAATCAGAAGGCCCTACTTAGGGGGTGGATGTGGCTCAAATGGTTGGGCGTCCATCTGCCACATGGAGGGACCTGGGTTCTATCCCCGGGACCTCCTGGTAAAATTTTAAAATATGTATATATAGAAGGCGTGTGTGCCGCCAGGCCCTGCACGCAGCCATGCCGTCAGGCCCCGCCAAGCCACGCAGCAAGATGGTGACGTAACAGGAGAGAGATACAGGGGAGAGCCAAAACAAGATGCACTGAAAAACCAGGAACTGAGGTGGTGCAGGTGGTAGAATACCTCTATCCCACATCAGAGGTCCCCAGGATCGAATCCTGATGAAGACAGGAGGAGAAGGATGAGAAGAGAAGGCAGGAAACAGACAGAGAATTGCCCAGAGAAGGGACACAAAAACAGTAAACAGGGGGTGGGGTGGGGTGTTAAAATGGATAAAAGTAAAATAAATAAATAAATCTTAAAAAAAAAAAAAAAAAAAGGCCCTACTTACCATAGGTTTTCACCCACAGGAATGGATTAGCTTTAAGAACTTACTTTCTGTCTACACAGCTTCAAACCATCACATATGGTAAGTATATGTTTAACTTTATAAAAAACTACTGATGTATTTTCTAAAGGGGCTGAATTGTTTTGCATTCCTATCAACAATGTATGAGCATTCTAGTTGCTCTACATCCTTATCCACACTTAATATTGTCATTTTTACAATTTTAGCTTTTCTAATAGATGAAAATGTCATTTGCCCATAAAAGATTTGTCCAAGATTCTGCTAAAAATGTACCTAGTAAGTTTAAACTTCAGGAAGAGAAAATATTCATTAATATAATCTGCAGGCCAATTGAAAGTATTCTACTTCCTTAAACATAATGCACTTTCCTTCCAAAAGTGAAGCTATCAATCGGAATTTCTTTAACAGTTGATTTTAAGTGTCTTATGTTTATTGGCCATTTGTATTCCTCCTGTGTGAATTATGTTTTCGAACCCTCTGCCTTTCTTTTCTGTTTTTTTATTTTTTAACTAATTTTCAAATGCTCTTTGTATATTATGGAAATCAGACACTGACTATGTTGCAAATAAGTTTGGTTTGACTTTGTTTATGAAGATTTCTGTTATAAAGAAATTTTCTAAATTTATGTAGTCAAATTTATGATTATTTTCTTTTCTGGCTCCTTAGTTTAGTATTATGATTAGAAAGGCCTGCTCCACTCAAAGATTATAAAAAATTCTCACCAATGTTTCCTATTATTTTTATGACTTTACTTCCTTCTGTATAAACACTGATCTACCTAGAATTAATTTCGGGATGACAAGGTAGGGATCTCAATCTACTTAAGAATTAAGGAAGAGAAATTAAAATCTGTAGATAAAAGCTGAAAAAAAATTCCTTAAGATTAATAAACTTTTCAAAAAGCAGTATTTTAAATTTAGATTTCCTTAATCACTTTCATTTGATGACACACTCCAGCTTTAAAATCTTTTGAGATTTTACTTTTTTCAGCTTTAATTAAAACTGAATGTAATAGAGATATATTAGAAAATGTGCTATCAAGGTTGGTTCATAACTTAATGTAATGTTAATGTTACTTAATGGGATGTACATGTAAATTCAAATGGCATAGTATTATCCCAAATAGATAAGACTATTCCCATCACCATTTGTTAAGTAATTTATTCACTCCCCCAACACACACACACACACTGACTTTGAAATGTCACCTTTATCATATATATTCTTGTTTGTTCTTGGGTTTATTTCTAGATTCTCCATGCTTTTTCCTTAATCAGTCTATGAAATAGACACTTTTACAGTTCCAACAAATTATACTTTTAGAAATGAAAGAAACTAAAAAAGAGAGAAAGAAAAGAGGATAGAGTAATAAAGAAAGAAGAAAAAAATGAAAAAATGAAAAAACAAAGAAAGAAACTGATGAGGATTGAATTGTGTACCCCAGTTTGAACACATTCTTGATCTTGGTCCACGTTTTGGTGCGTGTGAACCTATTGTAAATAAGACCTCATCAAGATGTTACTTCAGATAAGGTGTGGCCCCACGGAATCAAGTTTGGCTTTAATCTGGATTACTCGAGTTCTTTGTAAGATGAATGAAAGATGGAGAGAGAAGCCACAGAAGGCAGCCAGAAGTCAGAAATCAATGAAACTTGGAGGAGAAAGAGGAAAATATCATCATGCACATTGCGATGTGACAGAAAAGCCAAGGAACCCCAAAGATTTTTCATCCATCCAGAAGATACCTATCCTGGAAGGATGCAAGCCTTCTAACCTCTGAAGCCAGGAGCCAATAAATTCCCATGAAGTCAACCCATTGTATGACTTTTTTTTTAAAGATGTGTTTATTTACTTTATTTTTTTTATCCCCTCCTCCCTCAGATGGTTCTCTCATCTGTCTGCTCATTGTATGCTCGTCTTCTCCAGGAGGCACGGGGAACTGAACCTTGGAGCTCCCACATGGGAGAGGAGTGCCCAACAGCCTGAGCCACATCTGCTCCCCATGGGCTGTGACGTCTGTTGGCTTGTGACATCTGCTCGCTTAGGCGTCTGCTTGTTGCAGTGGGTGCGGCATCTGCTCATCTTCTTTAGGAGGCTCCAGGACCCGAACCCGGGACCTCCCATATGGTAGGTGGGTGCTCAACTGGTAGAGCCACATCTGCTTCCCTATTGTATGACTTTTATTTTAGCATCCAGGAAACTAAAACAGAGACCAAGCTTAATTTTTTATATTATATTGTGAAAATTAACAGACAGAAAAATGCATAAAACGTAAAAAATATTTAAACAAATAGTTATAAAGCGAATCTCTGAATAAACACCACCCAGGCCAAAATATAGAACTAAAATTTGTATTTTTAAAACCAATCAGCATAATACACCACATTAATAAATCAAAGAAGAATAATCACGTGATCATCTCAATTGACACGGAAAAGGCATTTGACAAAATACAGCATCCTTTCTTGATAAAAATACTTCAAAAGATAGGAATTGAAAGAAACCTTCTCAACATGATAAAGGGCAAATATGAAAAACCCAGGACTAACACTGTACTCGATAGTGAAAGAATGAAAGCTTTCCCATTGAGAGCTGGAACAAGACAAGGATGCCCATCACTGTTGTTCAATAGAGTGCTAGAGGTTCTAGCTAGGGCAAACAGGCAAGAAAAAGAAATAAAAGGTGTCCAAATTGGAAAGGAAGAAGTAAAACTTTTGTTATTCAGAGATGATCTGATCCTATACCTAGAAAGTCCCAAAAAATCTACAACGAAGCTACCAGAGATAATAACCACGTACAGCAAAGTGGCAGGATACAAGATTAATATGCAAAAATTAGTAGTGTTTCTATACACTAGTAATGAACAATGTGAGGTGGAAATCAGGAAAAATATTCCATTTGCAAAACCAACTAAAATAATCAAATATTTAGGAATAAACTTAACCAAGTATGTAATGGATCTAAATTTAGAAAACTACAAAACAAAAAAAATCAAAGAAGACCTAAATAAATGGAAAGACATTCCGTGTTCATGGATTGGAAGACCAGATAACGTTAAGATGTCAATTCTACCCAAAGTGATGTACAAAGTCAATGCAGGTGGTGAATGTGGCTCAAGTGGTTGGGCATCTGTCTGCCATATAGAGGGACCTGGGTTTGATCCCGGGGACCTCCCAGTAAAATTAAAAAATATGTATAGAAGGGGTGTAGGCGGGCCAGCCCCATGCACGGCATGCCCCCAGGCCTGTGCGTGGCGAGCCAGGCCCCACCGAGCCACACAGCAAGATGATGACACGGCAAGAAAGAGACACAGGAGAGAGCCAAGACGAGATGCACCGAAAACCAAGAACTGAGGTGGAGCAGGTGGCAGAACGCCTCTCTCCCACATCGGAGGTCCCCAGAATCGAATCCTGGTGAAGGCTGGAGGAGAAGGATGAAAAGAGAGGGCAGGAAACAGACACAAGAGAATTGCCCAGTGAATGAACACAGACAGCAAGTGGGGGGGGGTTAAGTGGATAAAGTAAATAAATAAATCTTTAAACAAAAAACAAAGTCAATGCAATCCCGATAAAAATTCTACCAGCCTTTTTTGCAGAAATGTAAAAACTAACTATCAAATTTATCTGGAAGGGTAAGGGGCCCCAAATAGCCAGAAAAATCTTGAGGAGGAAGGAGGAAGTTAGAGGATTCATCTACTGACTTTAAAGCTTATTACAAACCTACAGTGGTAAACACAGCATGGGTCTGGCATAAAGATAGAAATATTGACCAATGGAATTAAACCGAGAGTGCAGAAATAGACCCTCACATCTATGGTCAAATAATTCCTGACAAGGCTGGCAAGTCCCCCCAGCTGGGTCGGGGCAGTCTCTTCAACAAATGGTGCTGGGAGAACTGGGATATCCATATCCAAAAGAAAGAACCACATATCTGATAAGAGTTTGATTTCCATGGCTTATAAAGGAGCCATAAACTCAATAATAAAGAGACACCATCCCAATTTTAAAATGGGCAAAAGACTTGAATAGACATTTTTCCAGAGAGGAAATACAAATGGCTAAAAAGCAAATGAAAAGATGTTCAACCTCACTAGCTCTTAGGGAAATGCAGATCAAAACTACAATGAGATATTTTACAACTTAGAGATTGACCACTATTAAAAAAACAGGAAACAATAAGTGCTGGAGAGGATGTGGAGAAATAGGAACACTCCTTCACTGTTGGTGGGAATGTAGAATGGTGCAGGCTCTGTGGAAGTCAGTTTGGCAGTTTCTCAGGAAGCTAAATATAAAACTGCCACATGATCGGACAATCCTGCTACTAGGAATATATTCAGAAGAACTGAAAGCAGGGATGTGAACTGACATTTGCACCCTGATGTTCATAGTGGCATTATTCACAATTGCCAAAAGATAGAAACAACCCAATTGTCCATCAAGCAATGAATGGATAAATAAAATGTGATATATACACACTTTCGGTAGATCATTTGTGACTATATCTCAATAAAATTGCTTAATTAATTAATAAACAATTGTGCAAGAATAGCTAGAAATAGCAACTATGTACAGCAGGGGAAACAGAGAGATTGAGAGATGAAGAATTTTCTTGTTTGTTTGTTTTTTGTTTTTCATTATTATTATTATTGAATAATTAAATGCTCTAATAATGATTGAAGTGATTAATGCACAATTATGTGATTATACCAAATACCATTGATGGTACTTTTGGATGAATTGTAGGCTTTATTAAAATGTATCAATAAAATTGATTTGTTTTTGAAAAATGTGGTATATACATACAATGGAATACTATTCAGCTGTAAAAAGAAATGAAGTCAGGATGCATATGACAACATGGATGACCCTTGAAGACATTATGTTAAGTGAAATACACAAAAGGACAAATACTGCATGATTTCACTAACATAAACTAAATACAATGAATAAAGGCATAGAGTTAAAAGTATAGGTTGCTAGAAGATAGAATGAGGATTGAGAAGGGGGAGCTGATACTTAATGTCTGCAGAATTTTTAGTAAGGTTAATTGTAAATGTTTGGAAATGGATAGAGATGATGGTGACACATTACAGTGAGAATAAATACTACTTATTTACAGATGTGATGGTGGCTGAAAGGGGAAGTCTAGGGGTGTAATTGTCAATAGAATGAAAGCTAGAGGATAAACTTGGGACTGTATTACACAGTGAACTTGGTGGTGAATTAGGAATGTGGTTAACAGTACAGATACAAGAATGTTCTTCCATGAACCAGAAAAAAATTTTTGTCACTGTTACAACGTATTAAAAATAAGGTGATGTATGGAGAAAATACAACTAATGGAAATTATGGTCTATAGTTAACAGTAATACTGTAATAATTTTTCATTAATTGCAATAAAGGGACTATGATATTTTAATAGTTTTCCTCAGTTGTAACAAAAGCATCACATTGGTGCAAGTGTTAAAAATAGGGAGGTATATGAAAACATTGTATTTTTTGCATGACTTTTCTGTAAACCCTACATCTTTTCTAATTTAAAACAAAACCAAACCTGGGACTGTATAATACAGAAAACACTGTTATGGATGATGATTCAGGTTAAAAATACAAATATAAGAATATTCTTTCATGAATTAGAACAATGTGCATCATTATTACAAGGTGTTAACGATATGGTGGTATATGAGAAAAAATACAACTAATGCAAACTATGGACTCTAGTTAAAAGTAGTATTTTAATATTTTTTCAATAGGGAACAGATGTGGCTCAAGCAGTTGAGATGCCCCCTCCCACATGGGAGGTCCTTGGTTCAAACCCCGGCCCCTGGTACCTCAAAACATATATATATTATTTTATCAATTGTAACAAAGTTACCACTCCAATGCTAAATGCCAATAATAAGGAATATAAGGGTTATGGGGTTTTTCTTTTTTTGGGTAATGAATATGTTCTGAAATAGTTTGTGGTGATGAATGCACAACTCTGTGATTTTAATGAGCCATTGATTGTATACTCTGGATGGTGTGTGAATGTATTTCAATAAAACTACTTAATACAAATGAAAAATCAATCATGTAAAGAAGAACATTTAAATTTGAGAAGAAATTCATTTCAGGTGTTCCATGGGCATTTATTTATTTACAAATGGTTTAGCCTTGTATCGTTCATTATGGCAGCTACTAGCTGCATGTGGCTACTTAAATTTAAATTTGTTAATTAAAATGAAACAAAATTTAAAATTCACTTCCTCACTTGCACTGGCCACACTTCAAATGTTCATGGGCTACATTTGGCCAGTTGCTGCCATATTGGATGGCACAGATAGAGAACATTTCTATCAAACAGAAAGTTCTGTTGGACAAACCTAGTTTAGATCCTCCCTGGCTTCCACAAATGCTTTGGGGCATCATAAAACACACAAATTTGAGATGTCATAAAAACACACAAAATATGCAGTTAAAATAAATATAGGAAAGGGAAGTCAGAAATTACAGAGAGAGAAAAAAGGAAAGTACCAGGAACTGGTGATGTTATACAATCGAGCACTAAATCTTGTTTTAACCAAGCGGAAGGAAGCATACACTTTCATTTGGCAAGACATACTGCTTGCTGGCAATAATGTTTGGCAAGATCTTTACATGTGAAGGACCAACCTTCATTTCTCTCTCATTCTCTTGTGTCTCTGCTCCTAATGGTATGTCCTTCTTAGGCCAGCACAGACTCCCTGATCCATCATTTCACTGAATCACAAAAGGCTTTTCAAACTCGAAAGGAGTATTGAGGTCTAATAATTTCAGAGCACTCTTCACAAACAATTTTTGGGTCCAAAATGTGTAACTTAGCAACTTTAAACACAAGGTCCTACATTAAGGAGGCTTTTGCTCTGCCTTTTGTCTCTGTTTTTATTCTTGTGCACCATAATTTCTTTCTTCCTTTGCTGAGCATAAAGTTTGCATCTTTGGGTATGTGTGTTTGTGTGTCTGTCTGTTACCCATCAGATAAAGCAATATATTAACATCACTGAAAACCTTGGCTACGTCATTTCTGGGGCAACTGTTTTAGAAAAATTCAAGTACCAAAGGCTGAGTTTTCCTGTCCACAACAGAAGTATCTGATTCAGGCATGCTAGAAAGTCGGCTTTAGAGGCAAAGCTATGGACCGCAAGGGGATAAGATATAATTCTAGTATGTAGTGAATGTTGTATTTCCAAATAAGTAAAATGCCACAAGTGGAAAAGAGTGAGAACCTAAAAAATCCCGATTTCATTAAAATAGCAGTTGCAAATAAAGCTGAATTAACTTTGACAATTATACTTGCATGAAAACATCTGTTCGTACATATGTGTCAAGGTATCTAAATAGCTAAAACTGATGCGTGAATGGTCCAGTGTTTAATCTGTGAAAGGGCAAGGTCAAATACAATAGGGAAAAAAGTACAGGAAAGAAAGATTCAAATAGAAACTCTCCAATAAAAAATCAAACACATGCTCAGAGACTTGACCAAAGATAGACCAGAGAACAAAATTCCGAGGAAGAAAGCTATAAATGGAAAAAGACTACAAGTGGGTCAATTGCCTGGGGGGAAAAGGGAAAAGAGATCAGCTAAAGAGATGCAGCTAGAGGATAGTGGTGTCCCCATGGAGTGAATATGAGGACTTTAGCCATCTTAGTCTCCGATCAGAGCCACCCCAAATAAATATTCAGGGTGCCGCAAGGCAGGTCTCCCATATCCATCACTGCCGCCGGTAAACCCTACGTATGATATGTCTGGGCTGCCACTTCCAAGAGGCATACAAAATGTTAGGAGCTGCTTAAGAAAAAAAAAAAACAAGAAAATGAAGATGAGTTAAAAAGAAGTAAACAAAATAAGAGATAGACCTCCTTGGGGCATTATCCTTTCTGGTCTACTAGAGATGGTAGTGGAATTATCACCATTATGGTGAATAGTAAAGGACGGATGTTTCAACCTCATTTGCTTCGCCATCTAGGAGAGCCAGAAAACCAAAAAGCAATTAAGTCAACAATTAAAGCCAGAAAGACTGCTGGTTCACCCATTTCCAACATTGCCATATGATGTTATGACATGGTATCGCCTTCCAAGCCACTTCACCCTGACATGCACAAAATGCTGCTGACCAGCCGAAAAAATGGCAACAGAGAGATGGGCCAGGAGGAAGCTAAATTCCCCAACCCGGACTGCATCAATAACAGGCTTGTGAAACTACTTGCAGGGGAGGCCCTAGCAGCACCAGCAAATATCTTCAGAAGCACCGAGTCTGAGCGCCAGGGTTTCTCCGACCACATTCATTTACCATATTCCACTTTGGCAGCATCATCTATTAGCTGAACCAGGTCAAGTGTAAGGAAGCTGTCCTTCCAGAAACAGCTAACCCCAAGGTCTTACTTAGTGAAAGCATAGATCTCTGTACCTCTCCCCTGTCTGTTTTCTCGTTTATCTCCATCATAGACCCCTCCTCCTATGTCCTTCCTCAGAAATGTTTAGGACCAATGAATGAATGTGTTCTGCATTCAAGGTCCTCTCCAAATTGCCTAGCCTGACCCTTTCCATCTTCCTTTCACTATTCTTCTATACACACCTTGTAATCCTGCTCAAGAGGAATACTGGCTCTTTCCCAAGCATGCTCTGCGTTTTCCTGTTTCCCTCAGTAAAGGTTTCCTCCTTCTCCTCTGGGATTTCACTATCCTTCAAGCTCCCATTCTACTTTCATTCTTTCAGCATGCAGCAAGTCTTAGTTTGTCGGGACTGCTATGACAAATACCACCCAATGGCCTGGCTTTACAACAGAATTTATTGGCTCATGGTTTTGGAGGCTACAAGTCCTAAAGCAAGTCGTGAGCGAGGCCATGCTTTCTCCCCAAGGTCTAGCATTCTGGTGCTGCCTTGCCACAATCACTGGGGTTCCTTGGCTTGCATCTCTGCCTCCGTCACATGGTGATGTCCTTGGTCTCCTCCCGTGGCTTTTGCTAACTAATCTGAATTTCCACTTCATAAAGCCTCAAGGAATATAGATCCTGGCCCACCCTGATTCAGTTTGGCCACACCTTAAATAATAACATCTTCAAAGGGTCCAATTTACAAATGGACTCATAGCCCAGAAATGTGGTTCAAGATTAAGAGCATGTCTTTTATTGGGGTATGTGAATCAATCTACCCCAGGCTCCTCCTCCAGTTCTAAGACCTTCCGGGTCCCAATCTGAAGAACAGAGCACTGCTCTCGAGAGATCTGGAACTGTGGGCCTCTCTGCTGTGGTACTTAATTCATTTCACCTGATACTCAGGCCTTCCACTTCTGATGATGCTATGTCCCTAGAGGCCAAGGGCAGGCACTGACTCATTCATATTGGCATTACCTCAGGCAGCTAATGGAGTGTCTTGCACATACTAGGAACTTAATAAATATTTGTTGCCTATTTACTGTTGAACTGGATTTCCTTGTAAAATAAGGTTTACAGGGGGTACCTCCTGAAAAAAAAAAAAAAAAAAAAAAAAAAAAAACAGTTTATGTGGTTTAAGCTTTGCATATCCTGTAACTACTTTCACAGAATCATAGAATTCTAAACCCAGAAGAGAGTTTAAAGACCATCTAGTCGACCCTTCTCACTTTATAGATGAGGAAACTGAGGCCTAAGGAGATTATTGATTTGCCCAAGGAAACCCAACCAGGAACAGCAGCTCTGAAATTGGAAACAAATTCTCCTAATCTCAGTTCACCACACCCATGACATAATTCTGACAATCCCATTTAATACTAAGGAAAATAATAATATGTTATTTTAGAATACCTACTGAGAAAATTGTCTGATTTCTCAATGATATATGGGGGTCTAGTGTGGATCAGGCACTGTGCTAAATTTTCAGGGGCAGAGACCACCAGCAGCCCCTAGATATCTCCTGTTTACAAACATGTAAATTAAAATATATGTTGTCATGGGGAGTGGGTGTAGCTCAGTGGTTTGAGTGCCTGCTTCCCGGGTACAAGGTCCCAGGTTCAATTCCCAGTACCTCCTAATATATATATATGTTGTCTTTAGAAAACCAGAAAGTAGACTGTGATTCAATCAAGATCCCACACAGCAAGACTATATGGAACCCTTATTCCCAAATGCAGGGTTACTAAGTGTTTTGAAAAGCCATATTTCCTCTGTACATGCAAATTTCATTTTTGTTCCATTTGTTCTGATCTATATTCTGAAATAAAAATTTTAGTTTTAAATCATTTTCCTTTTTAATGTCTCTAATATTGGTTCCAGCTATAGCTGCATATGCTGCAGCTTCTGTGTCTTTTTTATTCTTTTTTTTTAAAGACTTATTTACTTCTCCCCCACTCCCCACTCCCTTGTTGTTTTTGCACTCATTGTCTGCTCTCTGTGTGTTCTTCTGTGTCTGCCTGTCTTCTCTTTAGGCCGTACCAGGAACCAATCCTGGGACCTTCCAGAGTGGAGAGAGGCTGCTCAATCTCTTGGGCCACCTCAGCTCCCTCATCTGCTGCATCTCTTATTGTCTCTCCTCTGTGTCTCTTTGTTGTGTCATCTTGCTGCACCAGCTCTCTGCACGGGCCAGCACTCCTGCTCGGGCCAGCATTCCACTTGGGCCAGCACTCTGTGCGGGCCAGCTTGCCTTTCACCAGGAAGCCCTGGGAATTGAACCCTGGACCTCCTATATGGTAGACAGGAGCCTAAATGCATGAGCCACATCTGTTTCCCTCTTTTTCATTCTTTAATGTGGGTGATAAATTGGATTCAAATTTCTAACAGTATGAGGATTAAGATAGATACTTCTTCCCCAACTTCAAGGATGGAAGGAAGGAAAGAAAGAAGGAAGGAAGGAAGGAAGGGAGGGAGGGAAGAAGGATGGATTTTAACTCCTAACCTGACCCTTTCCCCACCCCCACCACCCCCACCACCCCCACTTCATTTTTAATCTTTCAAACTTACTGTCTTCTAACATAGTGAAGAAAAGAATGGGATACTTCTTAAAGCTTGACATCTTATAAATTAAGCCATGTTAAATGTAATTCTTCATTTAACAAAGAAGCTTCTTACTTCTGTTTCCTTTTAACATCTTCAATGGTCCTGGATGCTTTTGACACACCTGAAGGGCTACAGAAGCAGCATTGCTTCTTCCCAGATATATTTCCCCCTGTGTACATTATTTAGGAGGCAACAACTCAAGCAATACAAATCACCTGCATAAAGCTGGCATTTCATTCTCTGCGTGACCCTACTCTGTTCAGATATCAAACCGTATCCCAAGCATGGGACATCACACAAACTGTCAGAACCCCGCCAAGCCTGGGTGGAGAGGGATGGGTCAGAGACAGGCTCGGTCATATTTTAAATTGTCATTTCTTCTATTGTCTCGTGTCCTAAATGCTATTTAATATTAGTTAGTGCCAAGTTCCTTTGTTGCTGGGAATGTACCTAACATGAAGTTAATTTCTTATCAGAGAATAAATAAGAGTTTGGAGGAAGTGTGGACTTGCTCTCCAATGACTCGGCAGCAAGTAGCCCTATTTATCACTGGATTTTGGAGTTCTGCTGTCGTCAGAGTGCTTGGCAATAGGTGTTTTGGCAGCTCTGGCCACAAGCACAGAATGCAGAAGTGGAAAGGCATCATAAAAGATTTCTAGAAAATAGGAGAAGCCTGAAGAAGGCTGAAGATAAAGAAATAGGGAACATGAAATTCCTTAATCAACTGGAGGTTTATCTCTCAAAGTACATTTCGGAGGGTGGAAAACTCCAAATATTTTAGCTGCAAATTAGTAAATATGGACTGTTTTCCTTTGCTGAGGAAATATGTCCCATGTTCAATGTGAGGTTCTTTAGGCCACTGTGGTATGGAAACTTTACAAATGGAAGCTTTGAGACGTTGCAAAGAAGGACCTTTTTTTTTTTAAGTTTGTTTTAAGTCCTTTGCCTGGAATTTGTAATACCTTTCCCCATTGCAACAGTTCATGTAATAAATGGTTAGAATCTGGCCTACTCACAAAGCCTACTAAACCCATCACCTACCTGCAAAGTGTACACTTGTAGTTCTCTCTCAGGTGCATCTGATCACCACGTGTAGCACTGCATCTCAGGCAAATACATGCGAAAATCAAAGCAACCTCCCCATTAAGTAGTTGTGACTCTGGGGACTCAGGACAAGAAGAAATAGAAAGAGAGACAATACTCTTTGGCCACCAGTGACTTGTTTGCTCTCAACATAGGCATAATGGAAGGGTATCACTCTACCTTTTTATGAGATGATATTCTCTAACCCAAACAATCATTGGGACCCAGATGCTCACACTGGGATCACAGGAAAGGGGTTCAGAAGAGAGACTCTTCCCCCATTCCTGTTTCCATACAAACGTTGTTTATTAAACTAGGACCAACTTATCTAGATAAATGTGAAGGAGTCACTTAAAATGGTACAATAAAAACATTTGGTTGTGATGTGAACAATCCCGTTTTTTTCCTTTTAATACATAAAAGCATGGAAATAGGAATAGAAAATGTAAACCAGGTAATGGAGAAGGAAGTCTACAAATCCCCACTATGCGCTAACACAGTTATTCTGTTACTGGGATTGACCGTAGATACAACTTTCCCAGCTGATAAGGACTACAGACACAAGGCTGTGTGTTTATCAAATCCTACTTTATTTTCCTTTTCCTGGCCCCTATTTTCCAGACTCTTAGCACTTAGGGATGGATGGATGGATGGATGGGCACTATTCGAGGGGTCACTTTTTTAAAAAAGGTGATATAAGCCACTCTTGGCATGGTCAATGGCTTGCCCCCACTGGCAGGATTTTCCATGGTCTCATAGAGCACACATGTAAGATTGCAATGTCCCAGGATAAAGGGGTCCTGGAGCACCAAGACAGTACTTGATAACAAGCCACTGAGGAGAGCCATCCAACCAGCATGCCATGAGCAAGAAAAACAATTGTTGTGTTAAACCATGAAAATCCGTGGTTTATCAGATAGCATAACCCAGCCTAACCCAATAGAATCCATTACCTAATTCTTCTTATCTGGCCATGGAAAATGAACATTTCTGTAAGAAAGCACACATTCTAAAGAGGATATGTCGTGTGGAACTTTATTCAGAGAACACCAAAGAGCATCCTGGATTATGTTTAGAGGAGATTGACCCCATGTAGAGAAAGCTTCCTTCATTCAGAAGTTTCTTGGATTGGCCAAACTGCTAGTGTGGCATTCAGTTCCTACCATTGTCTGCCCATTTCTTCCCTCCTCATCTTCACCTTCCTCTCCCTGCTTCTCATTTTAATTTTAGAAATACCAAAGCCGGTGTGCTTCCTGCGTATACCCTTCTCTTTCTTGACTTTGCCTGCTCAGTTCCTCCAGCCTGGACCATTTTTTTCCCCCAGCCATCTTTAACTAGCCGGTCCATGAAGGTTGAATCAGAGAAGAACCACTAGACGGGCCACGGAACACGGGAGCTTTTACAGGACTTGGCCTTATGCAACCGTGGAAGTGGTTGGACAGTTGATGGGTGGCTGTTGTTTCTTCCTCTCTGGCGCTGGGCCTGAAGCTGGTGGGGCAGGCAGTTGGAATGTGTGTGAAGTGAGGGAGACCAAGGACAAACTAGAAGCCTATGAGGATGAAATGGAGCCCGCTCTGGTCTCTCACCGCCTCTGAGTTCAGTGAGGCTGCAGGCGAAGCTGGTGCCCTTCATCACGGAGCAAAACACACACCTGGCCCCAGAGTCAGAGAAGTGGAAGGAGAAGGTCCAGGGGGAGATGAAGGAGCTGTGGGCCTGGTTGCTGCCTCACTTCAACAAGGCTAGTCAATGGATCTGCAACAGGCGTGAGCTACAGCACCGGCCCAACCTCCGAGTTCTGAACATGCACTGCTGCTGCTTCTCTTCCACCTTCCAAATTTCATACAAGTTTCTCTTGTGGTCAAACCTGGCCCAGAACCATACAGGGAGGGGAATTCTGGGCCATGTAGTTGCAGCTTGGCTAGATTGCCCCAGGACAAGTCCCCATGCTGGCTACCTTCGACTCATCTCTTAAGACTTGACTAAAATGGACACTCACTCAAGAAGACACATGGAAGGAGACAAGGAAAAGGAGCGAACTTGGTCATTTCAGTCCGGTCCGGCCATGTGACAGAAAGGAGAAGGCTCAAACAGCTAAAGGCCCGGGAAGACAGACGTGCACTATGGCAGCCTGTAGCTGAGAAAGAGGAAAGCTGACCCTCCCAGAGTTTGGCAACCCTCTTGCTTCAACACATGGCAGCTAACTTTGGTGAGAAACCAACCTTGAGTTGGACTCTTTAGGGCCTTGTAACTATAAGCTTTTACCCCCCAAACAAATACACTTTATAAAAGCAAAAAACAAAGACTCAACTAAGACAACACCTTTCTCAGGAATCTTTTCTTCAGCTCCCAAGTTATGCTCCCTCCTCTGTGCATTCTTAGGCTCGTTCATACCATTGCCATAGCATTTAAGACATAATATTTAAATTGCTTATTTCTGTGTCTATGCTTTCAGCTAGAATGTAAGGGCCCTGAAGGCAGGAGACATATTTTCTATTCATTTTTTCTATTTCACATAGTAGGTCTTCAGCAATTGTACAACGTAACTGTGGACGTGCATGCCTTCAATAGTTTATTACCACTCCTCCTTAAACTAGGGTCATATTTAGAAAGACAAGAGAAAAAGGACAAAAAAAGTTCCCATCCATTATTCTCTCCTGTGCTCAAATCCAAACTAAAGTGTACCCCACCTAGAGCTGCCCCAAGAGGTTCCTGAAGTGGAACAATCCCCCTAACCGGGGGGGCAGAGGACGGGCAAGTTTGGGAGCGGAACTAGCAGGCATTGTACATTTCTTAGGTACCAGGCATTATCTCAGATACTT
This sequence comes from Tolypeutes matacus, assembly GCA_026826555.1. Taxonomy (NCBI): domain Eukaryota; kingdom Metazoa; phylum Chordata; class Mammalia; order Cingulata; family Chlamyphoridae; genus Tolypeutes; species Tolypeutes matacus. The sequence goes on from JAKSZT010054399.1 coordinate 9,766,804, forward strand.
CCCATGCTTGGACTCACTTTGATTCTCACAAGAATGCGAAAAGGTGGATATTATCACCCTCAAAGAGGACACAGAGCTGGTGAGTGATCTGCCCCAGGTCCCACGGCTGGTCCAAATCACAGCTGGACCCCAGAGCTCATTCTGCTTCTGCCGTTCTGGGGTTCCTCCCCAGCCCCAGTTTGGGAAACAGCAGGTGGCAGGAGCAGAGTTGTGACTTAGAGTGGCATTAGAACCACCAGAGGAGGAAGTGGCGCCATGAGCTGGAGCTCTAAAAGGCCTGGGATGCTTATAAACAGTCTTCCCTGAAATGACCCCGCTCTCCTCCCACAGCTGCCTGTCACAAGGGCGGGGCAGGGGCTGCTGTCCCTACCGCACCCTCCCCTCCACACCCTGGGCTCCACAGGCCTCTGGCAGCCCATCCCTCCCCTTTAGCTTCCTCCTTCCTCCCACATCTTTTCCTCAAGCTCCCAGCCCTGGTGCTTCTACCGCTGAGGGCGGCTCTGGACAACCATGTTTTCAACAGAGCTCTTGGGTGAAATAAGGGAGTGGCTCTTAAGGAGTGCCTTGCCCTCGATTCCAGACACCCTTCAGTTTGGGTGATTTTATTTCCACTGTGACGACAAGGAGCTTCAGATGCAGTGGTTTTATGAAAGAAGCAGGATCCTTTGGGGAAGATAATAGAAGGTAGCATGGCGAGGTGGCCTCTGGACTCGGGCAAGCGTGGGTGCAAATCCTACTTAGGAGCCCATCTCAGGCAAGCTGCTCAGTCCAGCTGGAGCAGGTTCTCCTGTCCCCAAAACGAAGACAATGCCCACTCCTTGGGTGGTTGTGAGGGTAAATGAAAAGGAGGTGTGGAGAACACTTGGCATGGAGCCTAGAACACAGTAGGTGCATTCGTTGAGATGTTGTGGTGGCAGCATCTAATAGCAGCGTTGTCCCGGGAGACATGGGCCAAGTGGTTGGATGCCGAGCGAGTCTCCAAGTTTCTGGTCCTTGTTGTGCTCAATTGCCCAGCACCCCGGAGAATCGGAGCCACGCAGGTAGAACAAAGCCACTCCCATTTCTCCATTTGACAAAACAAACGCTCCTTTTCTCCTCGAGTATGCTTTTTTTTAAACATTTATTTTATTTATTTATCCCCTCCGATTGTTGGCGCTCGCTGTCTGCTCTGTGTCCATTTGTTGTGTGCGTGTCTTCTTTTTAGGAGGCACCCAAACCGAACCCAAGACCTCCCATGTGGGAGGGAGGCGCCCATTGGCTTAAGCCACCTCCGCTTCCACTTGTTATGTCTCTCATTGTGTTTCCTCCTTGTGTCTCTTCGTTGCATCATCTTGTTGCGTACGCTCGCCGCGCCAGCCCATCACATCAGCTCTCTGTCTTGCTCGTCTTCTTTAGGAGGCACCGGGAACCGAACCCAGGACCTCTCGTGTGGTAGGCGGGCTCTCAACTGCTTGAGCCACATCCACTTCCCTCAAATCTGTTTTATTCATTTATTTGAACATCCACTATGTGCCCACCTTCATGCCCACCCTAGAGGTGGGGAGATATCTAAAGATATTGAAGACATACTTCTTGGCTTCAAGGAGCTTTCTAAGTTTTCCTTAAAGGGAGCCGTTTTGGCTTGTGGGAGTAAGGGGTTAACAGCAGATCTTTCTGCCTTTAAGCATTTGCTGCCTGACAGCAGTAAATTCTCATCTGAACTACCACTGACCCTCGGCACACAATCATGTTATTCATATTCTTATAAACAGAGGGTAGAGTATGTATAATTTCCTAGATTTCTGGGAGGGGATGCATCATAACTAAACTCCAGCTTTTCCTGTGGAGAAACAGTTCCATTTGTTTCTGGTTAGCTTCAAAGCAAAAACTAATTTTTTCCTCTTATGTGTCAGTAACTTGAGTGAAATTTGTCACTTGTTTTTATGAACGATTCTTTGCCATTGCCTTGATGACTTCAAATAAAATTAAAAAAAAAAAAAAAAATCCACCCATAACAACTCACACTTCCTACATGGTACAAGACTCTCGGAATGCAATGACAGGGTGATGGTGTGGTCTCCAGTCATGGAAATGAACAAAAGTTCCACAGCATGGCCTGAAATCTGCCCATCCTCCGAGGATCTATTTCCAAGTGCCTACTATGAGAGAAAGACTGCTGGTGACATCTTGTTCCAATTTAAGCAAGGTTGAACTGTGGGCCAGCTCCTTCAAATCATAACCAGTACAGAAATTACCTCCTACCAAAAAACCACAAGAGTTAGTCTCTGTGAGAATGAGTCCGGGGAAAGTTGGAACTCACATCCAAGCATATTTCTGAAGCGATCCAGTCAAGAACAGCGTTTTCATTTTCTCTGGTTGGGGGATTTCTTGTTTGTCCTGAGAAGAAGGTTAAGGGGGGAAGGGGAGAGTTTGTGGATGGTGAAGAACAGCTTTATTTTGCCAGAAAAAGAACTAACCGCTCCTTCACCACTTTGCCTCAAGCCCAGAGCTATTTAGAAAACGCTGAGCTTATTTTTTTTTTTTACCTTTCTATATACATATTTAGTAGTGATACCATTTCATTAGCAAATTACCAAAAAACATGAGCTGACACAACCTTTCAGAAATGACTCATAGTAAACAGGCTGGCTCTCTCAGAGCACAGTTCTCCCCGGGGACAGCTTCCCCTAAACTGCATTTTCTAACCCTGGGAAATGGCTTCATTCACCTAAAGGGCCTTGAAAATTGGGAACCCTTTAGGGAGGTTCCCTGTCTACCTCCCAAACCCCAAACATTTTTATGGGTACTGTGGCTTTGAAGTCTCCGGTTTGTTTGACTTCTTTAAGTTCAAGTGACCAATAGGCAAGGGAAGAACTAGGAGCGGTCCTGAAATGATTCCAATATGTGGGGTGCACCCCGGATGAATGAGGAGCAGTCAATTCACATTTGGGATGCAGGAGCATAAGGAGCGTGTCACTGTGGGGATGACGTGAGGAACGCAGGAGGGAGATGCTGAGACCAGAGGCTTTTGCAGTAGTCATGGGGAGTAGTGGTTGCTAGGGCTCTACAATCCATCCGAGATGCTCACCAGCTACTAGAATTTGCAGACTGAGTACTTCCCAAAGTTGCTGCTGGACCTCAGATATTTTCAAAAGAAAGAAAATTGAGAAGAGTCTTTCTTAGAGGTTTTTTATTTTGTTTTTTTTGTTGTTGTTTTTTTTTTTTTTTTTTGAGTTTAGCAGGCCCGGGGATTGAACCCCAGACCTCTTATGCGGGAAGCCAGTACTCAATCAATGGGCCACTTCAGCTCCCTTGAGTTAGTTTTTTCATTTGTTTGCTTGTTGTTTATTATTATTTTTTTAGGAGGCACCGGGGGACAGAACCCAGGACCTCCCATGTGGGAAGCAGGCGCTCAATTGCAAATTGAGCTACATCTGCTCCCGATTTCTTAGAGACTTTTAAATTAGGAATTACCACTGATTTTAGAACTTTTTCTATTCTATTTCTAATTTCTTACTCTTTTCATTATCAAACATTGGGCTTCCATTCCTCTATTTCCTCTCTTCCCCTGCCCGTTTTTTTTCCCTTAATTTTTCTCATAATATATCTACAACTCAAAATTTTCCATCTTAACCACTTTCAATTCAGTGGTATTAATTACATTCAAAATATTGTGCTACCTACCGTACAGTACCCCAACTTTTTCATCACCCCAGACAGAATCTCTGCACCCATTAAGCAAAAACTTCCACTTCTTCCCCCCCCCCCTTTATCTCCTAGAAACCTGTACTCTACTGTCTATAATATTTGCTTGTTCTAGGTATTTCATATGTGAGATCACACATTATTTGTCTTTTTGCATCTGGCTTATTTCACTTAACATGGTGCCTTCAAGGTTCATCCTTGTTGTAGCATGCATCAGGACCTCTACCTTTTTAACGGCTGAATAATATTCCATTGCATGTATATACACATTTTGTTTATCCTTTCATCTGCTGATGGGCATTTGGGTTGCTTCCACCTTTTGGCAATTGTGAATAATGCTGCCATGAACATCAGTGTGCAGGACCCTGCTTTCAAAATTTGGGGGATATGTACCTAGAAGTGGGCTTGCCAGGTCATAAGGTAATTCTATGTTCAACTTTCCGAGGAACTGCCAAACTGATTTCCATGGCGGCTAAACCTTCTGTATCTGGTTTCACTCTTCCCATCACACCATTGAACATACTCAAAGAGTCATCAATGGCATCTTAAAGCCACTTCTAAATGCTTTTCCTACTGACCTTCTTGTCCTTTATGGTATTCGATAGTAATAACCACCACTGACTTTTTCCCCTAATTTTTTTTAACAGAGGAAATGCTTGCTTTCTGTGGAAATTTTACACCTAAAAAAGGCCCTATTCCCACACCTCCTGCTCCTTAATTAAAACAGCAGCAACGTCTGGAGACATGGCTGGTTCTTACAAGTGGAGAGAGGATTAGGGGTATGGGGGGTGCTACTGGCACCTGGTGGGTAGTGGGCAGCCCCCTCCCCCACACACAACCAAGGATTACCTGCACCTTATTCTAATATTGCCAAGGTTGAGAAAACCTGCCATAGAAGTAGCATAAAAATGTGGCCTTCTCTTTCCTTTCATGATTCTGCACTGGTTCCGTCTCTGTTTTTTGCATCTGGAACATTCATTCATTCAAAAAAGTATTTATTGAGCATCTAATATATACCAGGTGCTGTGCTAGGTATTGGAAATACAGAGGTGAAAAAAAAAAAAAAGCACAAAACAGACAAGGCTCCTGACCTTATGGAGCTTATAGTTCAATGGAGGAGACTGACATTAAACAAGTACACACTAAAATAAATAGGTGAGAATGCGCTATGCACAACTATAAAGGAAAAGACAAGCTTTTTGTGATAGAATAACCAGAGGGACTTAGTTTAGTTTGGGTGAGTCAGGGTGGGCTCCTCGGAGGAGGCATCTGAGCTGCAACCTGACGGGTGAATAGGAGTACAACAGGGAAAGAGGGAGAGGAAGAGCATCCTGCACATGTGGAGGCCCTGGGGCAGGGGTCTAAAGAATAAAAAAGGCCTGTGTGGATGGAGCCCAGTGAGGAGGGGGCAAAGCTGCCACGGAAGGAGGCAAGGCGATGTAGGGCCAACCTAAAGATTTCGGGTTTTTTCCTAAGTATGAGAGATACCAGTGTAACTGTTGCTGGGATGAGTAGGACTTGTAGGTTAACATCATCAAACTTTTGTTTTCCCTCCTGCTAACCATTCTATGGGGCTGTCTCTTCCCTCCTCCCTTGGATGAAATCTAGGGCAGCCCCATGCATTTTCTGGTCACTCTCAGGGAATAAAACTTTGTCTGATCACTGCAAATCACCAACAGACTCATTTTGTTAATTAAAATATCTATTGCCATATAAAACTCCAAACTTCTTCATTGAAGTTAAAACTTCTCCTCTCCCTGGGAAAGGAGAACAGAGTGGGCTTCTCCCCTATTTACTCAACTAGCATTTTGCATTAGTCTGGGCTTTCCAAAGAAACAGAATCAACAAGAGATTTTATATATGTATATATACATATGTAAATATTAAGAGATTTATTATAGGAATTGGCTCACAGGACCATGGGGATTGGCAAATCCAAATTTTGTAGGGCAGGCTGAAAGAAGATGGGAACTTGGTGACACTGAATTTCCCAGGAGAAGCCACAAGTTGGGAACTCTGATGAAAGTGATGAGGAATTCCCCAGGATAAATTGGCTGGCTGAAGTAGAGAGAGAAATTCTTCTTTCTGACTGCTGAAATCATTTGTTCTCCCTTTAAGACCTTCAACTGATTGGATGAGTAGACTTCCCTCATTGCTGAGGGCAATTTCCTTTGTTTACTGTGGATGTAATTAGCCAAAGATGCAATCAACTGACTAATGATTTAAATCCATTAAATATTCTCATAATAAAAATCAGGCCAGTGCCTGCTTGACCAAACAACTGGACACCATAACCTAGACAGGTTGACAAATGAAATTAACCATCACACGCTTTTACTTTCCTCCCCCTACTCTTTTGCCTTCCTCAAGGGATTAAGCAGGGGAGGGAGAGAATATAGAGCAGGAAAGGTCATACTTGACTAGTCCTGTTGTGAGCTGGCATAGGACCTTTCTGGGCTTGGCAGTGGCTAAAGCTTGCTCTTTCTTTCATAGGATGCTCTTGGAAGTTCTTCAGAGACCACCTTATCCTCCCTACTTCCTTATCCTTCTAGGCCTTCTTTGACACGGATGAATGCATGCTCTCGCAGATGACATCTAGAGGTACACTCCCAACTTCTTTCTGCCAGGTCTCCTCATCCCTCCAAGTAGCCACATCCAATCCGTGGAAACTCTTTCCCCTTGAGAGTCCAGGCCACACCCTTTAGATTTTTTAGGCATGGCTCAAACATCAATTCCTGTGTCCCTTAAGCTCCAGGAACTAAATACCAAGCTCCTTGGGGGGCACCATGAATGTCCCTTTCCTTGGACTAGAAGTGAGGAAAAGGCACTCCCATCACTTCCTCATTGAGGTCAGAATGAAATTCTTAGAATGCTATCCATACTCTCCAAACACCCACAATCTTTAACCTCCCGAATACTTCAGCTTAAATACTTTCATGCTCTTTGACTGGTAAGTGGCCAAAGGTTGCAAAGCTGATTTGGGGAGATCTTTTTTTTTAAGCCCTGCATAAGCAGTCTTGCTTTGGCATGTGGGAACAGTTGGCATCTATGATCTTGCTGTCCTTGCTGAATCTGAAACAGAAATAGTTCTACTTTAACATCCTGTTTACCTGTAGTGCTAGGATGGCTTCTGCTGCAAGTGACAGGAAACCCCAACTCAGTTTGATAAAAATAGTCAGGAACTTTTCACATACAAAGTCCCCAAGGAAGGCAGCTCACCAAGGCTTCAGCTCCCTTCTCTGTGATTCTTTGGTTCTGTACTCCTCCATGTGTTAGCTCCATCCTCAAACTGGTAGCAAGACTGACCAAGTACCAGGCATAACACAAAGAAAGGCAGGAGCTAGGAAAATTTTTTTTAGGGAAAACCCCCTAGGAACATCTTCCCCAGTCCCATTGACATGAATGACTATACATGTCTTCCCTTACACAAGTCACCAGTAAGGGGAGTGTGATGGCCATGATTATCTAGTCTTATCAGGATTTCCATCTCCCATACCTCCAGAGGAAGTCCAGAGTGGAGATGGGATCACTCGTCCCCACCATGACCCAAATCCAAAGCCAGGGAGATTCTATGCCAGCTCACAACAGGACTCACACATATGACTGTTCCTGTCCTTACATTCTCTCCCTCCCCCTGCTTCAACCCCTGAAGAAGCCAAATGATGAGAGGAGAAGGTTCATCAGCCAGTATTATTTTAATTTACATTAATTTAGAGGAGAGTCTGGTAACCAGAGAAAATTGGTGCAGAGATGGTATTTTGGAGCTGGATCATTTGCTGCTCAGCTGCCAGTCTAGACCCTATCTTTGGTGGTAGGTGGAACACAGATTGCCCCAGGTACAAAGCAGCAGAGAATTATTGAAACTTTCACCAGAGGTGAACTCAGATGATATACCAGTGAAAGGGAATGCATTAGCTGATGCCATATAGCAGGTTTGCTCAATTCCATGAATGCACATTTTATTAATATACATTATATTTACTTATTTATATGCATATATATTTTGATAACATTCTTCCTATTGTACTGTATCATGAGGCTCATACCTCTGGTTGCCTCACTTTAAGTATATCCAGGACTAATTACTGGATCAAATAGAGTCAGTCTGATTTCTCCAGTGTAAAGTTCTCCACCAGAGATAGCCTCCTTCCATCTCTGGCCCCAGAATCATGGAAACTGGTGATGTGTCTGTATGGATTCAGAATTGCTATGGAAGAGTGACCGCTATGTGTGTCCCATTCTTCTGTGTCTTGAACAGGAATGCCCATTGCAGACTTGCCATTGAATGTTGAGTGTGTGGAGGTATGATGGTTAGGCTAATGTGTCAACTCGGCCAGGTAATTGTGTCCAGGTGTTTGTTCCAGCAAGCACTGGGCTAATTGTAATACAAGAGCATTTATGGACTTCAATCACCAGTGAGTTTACTGCGTGGATGGCTGATTACATCTGCATCATTCAGGGAGATTACATCATCAATGGGTGGCGCTTTTATCCGATCAGTTGAATGACTTAAAAGCGGAAGTGATTTCAACATTCAGAGAGAATTTCCCAGCTCGTCCTTGGACAGGCAAATTCTCCCAGAAACCCATCAATGACCTTTCATCGGACTTTCATTGGAGCCCCTGGAATACAGGGGATCCTCTAGGGCATCTCCTAGTCCTGCCATGCCCTGTGATTAAAGTCAATGGAAAATTGCAACAAACCAATTCAAGCAGGACTAACAATGGCCCAGAATCTTCGGGAATGAAAGTTTGGGTCACCCCACCAGGCAAAGAACCACGGCCAGCTGAAGTGCTTGCTGAAGGTAATGGGAACATGGAATGGGTAGTGGAAGAAGGTAGTGATAAATATGAACTTCGACCACGTGACCAGTTACAGAAACGAGGACTGTAATGGTCATGAACCCTTCTTCCATGTTTCATTATGAGTATGATTGTATATGTACACAAAATGAATTTCTTTGTTTTCTTCCCCAAGCTTTTCCCCTATCATGAATATTAATTCCACATCATAATATTAAAGGATGTCAAGTTTAAGAGTGACTATCATCCAAGGACTTGCACCCTGTTCTGTGGGGAATTAATGCATTTCCAGTTGTACGCAGGGGAGTTGAACATTGTTAGGCGGAAATATATATGTATGCTTGTCTGTTATTGTTTTTACTTAGAGACTAAGTATGGTTTAGAGTAATGTGTATGATTGCCGAGTTGACAAGGGGTGGACTGTGATGGTTAGGCTAATGTGTCAACTCGGCCAGGTAATTGTGTCCAGGTGTTTGTTCCAGCAAGCACTGGGCTAATTGTAATACAAGAGCATTTATGGACTTCAATTACCAGTGAGTTTACTGCGTGGATGGCTGATTACATCTGCATCATTCAGGGAGATTACATCATCATTGGGTGGCGCTTTTATCCAATCAGTTGAATGACTTAAAAGCGGAAGTGATTTCAACATTCAGAGAGAATTTCCCAGCTCGTCCTTGGACAGGCAACTTCTCCCAGAAACTCATCAATGACCTTTCACCGGACTTTCATCAGAGCCACTGGTTTGCAGCCTGCCTGCAGAACCTGAACTTGTGCATCCCCACGGTCGCGTGAGACACTCTTCTAAAATTTCATATTATTGACAGATATCTCCTGCTGATTCTGTTTCCCGAGAGAACCCTGACTAATACAGGAGGGGAGATAACACATCTTCCTAGTTAAAAGGTCTCAGAGCAGTAGCAGCCACAGCTGATTTACAGGGACCCGATAAGAAGATCCTGGTCTTTGAGCTGATGCCAAAATGAAAGGAGACAGCTGGAGGAGGGGGCAAGTGTCCTTTGCATGTAGAAAGAATGTGAATCATTATGGCTAGAAGACAAAAAATGGTAAATTGTGCCAAGTATGGCCACTCTTCCCATCAAGAAGACTTTGAATCTGGACTGTGTGGCTTGCTTCAACCTAGAGAATGTGGCAAAAGTGATGACGTGTCACTTGTGGGGGTCAGTCCTTAAGAGAGCCAACAGCCTTGACAACTTCTGCCTCTTCCCTCTTGGAAGCCAGCTGCTCAGTCTAGACTGATGAATGATGAGAAGTCACATGGAGGAGAACCAAAGCTCCCATTTTGGACATTCTAGACCCAGCTAAGCTTCCAGAAGAATGTCGCCACATGAATGACCCCAGCTGACATTGCATGAAGTAGAAGAACTTCCCAACTGACCCACATAATGGTGGTTTGCCATGAAAAATGTAATTTCCTAATTTAATCATTTCTTTTTCATTTATTAACTGGAAATCTGCAATATAAGAGAAATTCTCCCCACAGGCTATATTTACCCTGAAGGGGTAAATATAAGAAAGGGAGGATAAACACTTGATGCTTCCCTTTATTTATGAATTTTCAGAGCAATGAATCGATTCTCTAGCCATTTCAATTCATCATTGAGGTTTGGGATTTTTTGCTCTATTTTGTCTTTTTGTTTTTTAATTTCATTATATATATATCTGGATATTTATATATATATATATATATATATATATATATATATATATATACATATATTTGATATTTTGATATTTATATATACACTGTATTTCCATCCTTTGCAGTTATTGTCCTGACTGGTACTCAAATTGTCTTCTCTTTGACCAGCAGAAGCCTTTGCACATTTGTATTTGTGACTTGTGACATTATCCCATTAGGCTTTGAAAGCTTCTTGGCTTTCTGGCATAACAAGAGACCCTAGGTACACCTGATACATTTCCTGTCCCAGACCTAGAATCAGCCATTTCTCCAAGGAGTCCTAGGTTCCTTTAGTGAAAAGAAGAAAAAAATTATTTATTCTTAATTTACATTCAATTCTTGCTAACTTAAGAAAACACAACTTTAAAAAATGGTAGGAGAAACTCATGGTCCCCTTGTCCCTCCCCAGTATGGTTTAGAGCCAGCCTGTGCTCCCAATGTGGGTCTATAAGGTGGCAGCCTGAATGACTGAACCAGAAAACTCAGCTTTGACTCCCCCCCCCCACCGAACTTGCTTTTAAGGCAGAAGAAGCTTAGGGACAGCTAAAGCAGTGTAAGAAACCTAATTAAGTCAAAGCAGCCTGGGACAAAGGATTACTTGCTTTTTAAGTCATACAATAGAGCACTAAGGAGGGAGGAGAAAGTCTATTTTCATAGGACTTAGAGGGAACATTCGGATTCCTATAAGCAGGGGAATTCTTAAGGCCACAAGCAAGCATGAGCCCAGGACAAGACACAGAAACAAAGAGAACCATGTACTTCACTTTTACCTCAGCCTGACCTTCTTGATAGAAGGGCTAAACTCTAAAGGAGAGCACCAGCCAGTGCAGAGCCAATTTGCAAAGACCATGAAAAGTGTTTTTTGCATTGATTTGTTTGTTTTTTATAGCTCTTGACACTCAAGGATATCTCTGTAATATCACTAGCTGAACACAAACTTACAATGACTAAATCCCAGAGTTAACACTTTAAAGTATTAAAATGCACAGAGTACAATAAAAGATTACAAGACAAAGAAAGAAACAGGAAATAATGGCCCATCCAAAGGAACAAGTTAAAAATTGAGAAACCATCAACGAAAAAGACCAGACTGGATATACCAAAGACTTTAAAGAAATGATTATCAGTAGGCTCAAGGAGATCAAGGAAACCATAGAGAAAGAACTAAAGGATACTAGAAAAAGAGGAATGAACAATATGAGAACTCAATAAAGAGAAATTTTTAAAAGGAACCAAACAGGGAGTGGATGTAGATCAAGCAATTGAGTGCCTACTTTCCACATGGCAGGTCCTGGGTTCAGTCCCCAGTGTCTCCTTAAAAAAAAAAAAAAGAAAGCAAACAAACAAAAAAACCACCTCAGGGGAGCTGATGTGGCTCAATGGCTGAGCACCAGCTTCCCACATACAAGGTCCCAGGTTCAATCCCTGCCCAAGTTCCTCAGAAAAAAAAAAAAAAAAAAAAAAAAAAGGAACCAAACAGAAATACTGGAGTTGATGACCACAATAAGTGAAATGAAAAATTCAAGAGTGGATTGGAGATGGCAGAAGAAGGAATCAGTGAGCCTGAAGACAACTCAACTGAAAGTAAACAGAGGAAGAGGATTATGGGAAGATGGTGAAGTAGGAAGCTCCAGGAATCAGTCCCTCCACAAAACAACTATTTAACCAGCGGGAGTTGTCTGGATCAACTATTTTGAAACTGCAGGGTCTAGTGGAACACTGCAGCATCTCTCATCCAGGAGGAGAGAGAGGAAGAGGCTGGTAAGTTGTGAAAAACAGCAATTAGTTTCACCCTCTCTACAGTGGCTACCATCTCCCTTCCCCCAGCCTTGTGCCAGGCAGCAGTGGGGACTGGAACTCAGGCTCCTGGCTTAGCTTTCCGGGGCCAGGATGGGTCATAAAGACCTAGGCCTCTACTCTCCAGGGGGTGTTTGATTGCAGATCTTGATCTTTGATCAGTTACTTCAGATCACTGGGCATCAGCTCTGAGGGCCACCATTATTCCAACCCCCTCAGGCAAAGGAAGAGAAGAATCTTAAAGATAATAACCTTCCTCAAAACTATGGGAAGCAGTTAAAGGACTGCATTAATCAGGCAAGTGCTGAATCAAGAAAATGCAGCTGCAAAAAGCCAGAGAAGAAGCTCTTGGCACCCTCGCTGCCTCTCCTCCAACCCCTCCACAACACAGGGTAAAGCCAGCTTGTGTTCCCATTGTGGGTCCCTACCCCTGTTCTAGAGGGAACAGAGTAGCCCCTGTGCACATACTGGAGTGCATGCATGTCAGTGTCAATCAGTCAGGTGGAAGTCTGAGAGTCTAAGCCAGGAAATGTGTCCCAGGCTCATCATACCAGAGTTTGTCCTGAGGGGAGAGAAGTGGCTTGCAGATAGCTGGGACAGTGTGAGAAACAACCAAGTTAAATCAGTCTGGGGTGAAGGAGTACCTGCATTAAGTCATTCTAGAGAGCAACGAGGAGGTGGAGGGCACCTATGGCAAAGGCAGTAGAGGGGGCATTCATTCGAACTCCCATAAGCTGTAAATGGAGAATTCCTAAGGCCTCTAGCAAGCACAAGCCCCAGGAAAAGAAGCAGCATCCAAAGCTCTAGCTCCTGCAGCTCCAGGCAGGCTCAGATAAGACAGAGAGGACCCTGCACTTCCCATTTGCTGATCTTCTTGATAGGAGAGCTAAGCTCTGAAGGAAACCACCAGCCAAAGCAGAACCAGTTTGCAAAGACAGTGTAAGGTGATTTTTGCATTGGTTTTAGCACGTGGCATTCAAGAAAATCTCGGTCATATCACTAGCCGGATACAAACTTAAGGAACAGAGAGCTCAAGGATTAAATCCCAGATTTAATACTTAACTCATATTTTCTTCACGATTTTTCTTTAAACCTATAACTTCCAAATAAAAATAAAAAAGTTTCCTACCCCAGATGCTTAGATATATTACATTAGATATGAGACTGGCATAAACATATACTCACAGCTGTGATAGGGGCATCTTATTGCCTATTAACAGGAGAGAAATCTGGAAAACAATTATGAACGATAGATATAAGAACTCAAAAATTTCAGCATCTTGCCCAGCTCCCAACATGTGTTCTTCATGAAGAGTTCTTCAGTATTCCCATTTGAAATCAATCTCCTCTTCCAGTCCTTTCTTACATCTAATTGATACCTCCATTATAGTATTTATCAAGTTGTTGTTGTGGCTTGTGCTTGCCTAGATCTGTAACCCAATGTCCCTTAGAATCATCTAAGAAGCTCTTTTTTAAAAAAAAAAAATGATGTCTGGGCTCCAATCCCAGAAATTCATACTCACCTGGTCCAGAATGGGCCCAGGCACCTGCATATTTTAAAACCTGCCAGATGATTCTAATGGACAGCCAGGGTTGAAAGCCACTGGTCTAGCCTGTGACCTCAAAGGGTAGAGACACACAGACAATACAAATGTATGGCAGTGTGGTGATGTGGCTAGGAGACAAAGCTACTGTGGAATGGCCACAGCCAACCGAAGGTCCTCTGGACCCTGCTGCAGTGAGCATCATGGCAGCACATAACTCTAAGCTGCCTTACATTGCTTCCTAACTGCTCCTTGGGTGTACGTGGCGCACTGAAACTCCTGGTGGGAACGGGGTGAATGTATTTTATGTAACATACTTTCCCCCCTCAGCACTTAGCAGTGTGTTAGCCATGGTAAGTCTTCAATGAATAAGTGTTCAACCTTTTAAAAAGGACTGAGAATTGTATCTAACCACAGTAGAGACCACATATTTTACTAATCTTCATTATCACGACAGCTGCAAAAGTATTGAAAATGTGACCCATACTATTTTAGGGGAAATAAAGGACCACAATTTTCTCTAAAAATAACCTAGATTGGAGTTTTCTTCCACCCATGAGAGAGCTATATTTATGAACATACAGTTCCAAGACCTTCTGTGTCAACAGTATTCTGAAACAATGCTGTACTTTGACAATTACATGTAATAAGCATTTGCTTCCTTACACTTTCATTAGCTTTGGAAATCTTTTGATACTAACACAGCCAGGATCTTTTCTTTCCCCATATAACACAGCCTGTCTGCTCAACTATAGCATCCTATAGTAGGGTGCCTGCAGAGGGTACCTCATGCTCCACAAGAAGTAGCTCATTCTACATAATATGATTTTGGACTCTCAAATGGTCCAAGTACTTGATCCAGGTCCAGAATGGCTCCAGAAAATTCTGCTAAAGGACCATACATGCCTCATATCACATCAAGTCTTGACTTTCACTCTAGAGTTTATCCTATTCTGTTTTCCTCATAGGGATCAGAAATAGATGTATGGATTGAAAATTGGGCATTTCATGGAACTGATCTGTATGCAGCTTGTGCTGGAGTCTCTGGACTTTCTTGGCTTGGGCCAGTTGCAGGGGTGGAGCACAATTACCCATAGTTTATGGATTAAAAGCATCATTGGAATCTGTCTCCCAGTTTTCAGCAAAGGCAGGTGGTATAGGTATATCAGAAGGAAAGCCAGCAACATCTCCTGTTTTGTGATCTCTCCTGTTTTCTGGAGCCTTGTGCTCTGAGCATCTTCTTGGTACCCTAAATGATGTGTGGCAGCCATTCTTGGTTGGCCTACAAGATTTTCTGTTACAAGAATCTCTGTCTGATCCTGTGTCTATGACAAATATAGCTACTGAAATATGCTCCCAAGATCTATGTGAGGACATGGTGGAGTCTAGATAATACTTCCCAGAATTAGGATATAAATTGCAGGACATAACAGGATGGCTGGCATGCTCTCTGAGGCAGAATCTTGTGCTGATTTACAGATGGCTATAGCTGGAAGGGTTGGAGACCTAGTACTGAGCATGACACAAGTCATCCTTGGAAGCTATCCTTGGAAGATGGCTAGCACTACTACATATTCTTGTGGGTTCGGGAAGTAGCATGAAGTCCATGTGTATGTTTCCCAAGAGAGTTCAGGGATCAGGAATGAGGATAACTTTCTGGGTCTTCCACAGTCCTAGGTGAAAATGTCACGGTTATTATAACAAAGGGCACCATTCCAGAAGGTTCTGCAGGCCATGATCAATATCTGGCATGGTCCGTGGTGGTTCCCAGAATAGGATCACAGCAAAAATGCAACCTGAAGATTTGGGTGCCCTCTTCCTTGGATGAGTTAGCTGGTTATTTGGGCAAAGCAAGTCTTCTCTCAACTGGATCCTTTCGGGCATTTATAAGAATATTCTATAGGATTATTTCAGTTAGGTAAATGCCTGGAAATTTGGGCTTTGTAGACTCCACAAGTTAAAAGGAATTCAGGCTGGTGATAAGAATGTGTCTTTGTAGTACTAATTTCTCAACGAAAATGGTACTCCAAGTTAAATCTTTATATCTAAGACATCAGAACAGATTTGGTCTGGTTAGCACATGCAATTATAATCTAAATTAGCTTTGACATTCCAGAGAAGTTGCTGGGAGGAATCACTTTTCAGATATTAAAAACAAGAAACTGAGAAGTACTTCTCTGGCTGAAAGTGCCCCAGAAAATCAGAGATCAGATTATATCACAGAAGGAAGGCCAAGATCACGGTTATTGCAACTACAAGCCCCAGCTTTTCTGGTTTCCATCTGGATGGCCAGCATTCTATTGCATTGACAGATGATGCTCCCACACTGTGTGCCCCCCCCCCTTTTTTTATATAGGAAAAAGGAAAGGGAGGGGAATGGATCATCTCTGAGGATCTGGAGGTGGTAACCCATGAAGAACCAAACAGAGCCCCAAGACTCATCCTAGCAAACCTCAGTGGCTTCTTATTAATAATGCTTGACCTAGAGAAGAGTTGAATGATTAGTTTTCTTTTAGAGCATGAAGCACCACTAGTGAAGATAACATCCATTTTCATAGGAAGGGAAAAAACCACAAGTGTGGAGCTACAGCCTCTAGGTTCAGGAAGCTCCTGCACAGGGGCCCACTCAGAAGCTGTTGAAATGCTTCCTTAGTGTGTTTTTATCATATCGTGGAGAAATGGAATGTTGCTTTTTTAAAAGCAATGAATAAATCACTTAGCCAAAAATCTTTTTTTAAGACTTGAACTAATTAAAATGATATGGCTATTCTGCTCTTGCCAGCTTATATTTTTGTGTCACCTTCCTGACCCTGTGTGTCCTTTTTTTTTTTTTTAAGATTTATTTATTTATTTACTTTATCCACTGTGATGGTTAGGCTAATGTGTCAACTCGGCCAGGTGTTGTGTCCAGGTGTTTGTTCCAGCAAGCACTGGGCTAATTGTAATAAGGGAGCATTTGTGGACTTCGATCACCAGTGAGTTTACTGCGTGGATGGCTGATTATATCTGCATCAATCAGGGAGATTGCATTATCGATGGGTGGTGCTTTTATCCAATCAGTTGAATGACTTAAGAGTGGAGGTGATTTCAACATTCAGAGAGAATTTCCCAGCTCGTCGTTGGACAGGCAACTTCTCCCAGAGACTCATCAACGACGTTTCATCGGGCTTTCATCGGAGCCCCTGGTTTGCAGCTTGCCTGAGGAACCTGGACTTGTGAGTCCCCACGGTCACGTGAGAGACTCTTTTAGAGTTCCATATTATTCACAGATATCTCCTGCTGATTCTGTTTCCCGAGAGAACCCTGACTAATACAGCTGGTACCGGGAGTGGTTCTTGAGGAACAGAGTCTTAAACATGGGATGTCTGAGGTGGCTCTCCACTCTAATTGGACTCGGGGGTACTAATGACTCCCTTTCCAATAATGAAGAGGTTGCTAACAGTCCATGGCGTGAGCTGGCAATAGAGATACGCAAAATAGCATCATTGGATTCCCCTACTTCCACGCTTATAAGAAGCAAGGATCTGGGTGAGAGTGTTTTCAACACTTTAATAGAATTTTATGGAGTAAAAAAATATAATGATGTTGGCTGGCTCCTCCTAGATACTCTGGATATAGTTACAAAAGAAAGGGATGAGCTAAAGTCTTCAAATTTGAAACTTGAATGCCGCGTGAATGATATGAAAGTTTCTACGTGTGCCTTGAAAGAAAATCTTGTCTCCTGTAGCCACAGACTTGAGATATCTGAGAATCAAACGCAGTCTCTCATTGTACGAGTAGCAGAATTACAGAGGAAACTAAAATCTCAACCTCGCAGGGTTTCTGCAATTAAAGTGAGGGCATTGATTGGAAAGGAGTGGAACCCCGAGGATTGGGACGGAGACATATGGGATGATGATAATATTGGTGGGGACATTGGAACCCTAAATTCTGCTGAGACTTTACCAGATAAACCTGTGATGGCCTGCCCTGTGGAGACCACACCTTCTCAACCTTGTATCATCCAGCCTCCAGCCTGCCCCAGGGAGTCTGGACTTCCTTCCAGCCCTGAGGTGGGTACAAGCCAAATGGAAGCCTGTACTGCCCAGCCTCTGGCCTGCCCCAGGGAGTCTGGACCTCCGCCCAGCCCTGAGGCAGGTACCAGCCTAACTCCAGCATGCACTGCCCAGCCTCCATCTTGCCCCAGAGAGTCTGTACCTCCTCCCAGACACGAGGCAGGTACCAACCAATCTCCAGCATGCATGGTCCAACTTCCAGTCTGCCCTGAGGAATCTGTTTTCCAACCCCTGCCTGAAGAGAATAATCCTGTCTCACCAGAAGAAAATGCAAAGGAATGCCCTCAGGTCAGTAGCCTGCAAGACATCTCTAATCCTTCTCCTTACCCAGACTCCCCACCCCTCTTGTCTTCGAGACCCATTACTAGATTAAAATCACAACAAGCCCCCAAAGGTGAAATACAAAGTGTGATCCATGAGGAAGTACGTTATACTCTGAAAGAACTGCATGAGTTTTCCAACTTATATAGACAGAAATCAGGGGAATATGTGTGGGAATGGATACTAAGGGTATGGGATAATGGTGGAAGGAATATAAAGTTGGATCAGGCTGAATTTATTGATATGGACCCACTAAGCAGAAATTCTGGATTCAACGCTGTAGCTCGAGGGGTTAGAAAGGGCTCTAACAGTTTGTTTGGGTGGCTGACTGAAGCATGGACCAAACGATGGCCTAGCATGCCTGATGTTGAGATGCCTGATTTGCCATGGTATACAGTAGATGAGGGGATTCAAAGGCTTAGAGAGATTGGAATGCTAGAATGGATTTACCACTTAAGACCTGCCCACCCACCCCAGGAATGTCCAGAGGACACACCTTTAACCAGGACTGTGAGGAATAAATTTGTAAGACTAATTCCATCTTCTCTGAAGAGCTCTGTGGTTGCTCTTCTCTGCAGTCCAGATATTACTGTAGGGGGGGCTGTAATGGAATTGGAATCCTTAAATATTATGGGGATGATCGGATCAAGGCCCGGTAAAAGTCAAGTATCGGCAGTTAATCACCAAAGCCAAGGTAGGCGTGGCTACCGCAATGAAAGATTCGAAACAGCACACAGAATAGTCTGAGTCGCATGGAGTTATGGCGTTGGTTAATAGATCATGGGGTACCCAGAAGTGAAATACATGGGCAGTCTACTAGATTTCTTCTGGATCTGTATAAGCAGAAGAGTTCTAGGTCAAGTGAACAAAATCCTAACTCTAATTACAGACGCAGAGAATCAGGGCCCCTTAATCAGTTCCCAGACTTGAGACAGTTTACAGACCCAGAGCCCCTTGAATGAGGGGAAGGCCGGGTCCCCTTGGGGAAGGATCCTGTTAAACTGCCAAAAATTTATACAGTTAATCTTCCTCCCACCTTTCCCCAGGGAGACCTACGGCCTTTTGCCAGAGTAACAGTGCATTGGGGAAAAGGAAATGATCAGACATTTCGGGGATTATTAGACACTGGCTCAGAAGTCACATTAATTCCAGGAGACCCAAAACGTCACTGTGGTCCACCAGTCAGAGTAGGGGCTTATGGAGGTCAGGTGATTGATGGAGTTTTAGCTCAGGTCCGTCTCACAGTGGGTCCAGTGGGTTCCCGGACCCATTCTGTGGTTATTTCTCCAGTTCCAGAATGCGTAATAGGAATAGACATACTCAGTAACTGGCAGAATCCCCACATTGGATCCCTGACTCATGGAGTGAGGGCTATTATGGTTGGAAAGGCCAAGTGGAAGCCTCTAGAACTGCCCCTGCCTAGCAAAATAGTAAATCAAAGGCAATACCAGATTCCTGGAGGTATTGCAGAGATTAGTGCCACCATCAAGGATTTGAAGGATGCAGGGGTGGTGATTCCCACCACATCCCCATTCAACTCTCCTATTTGGCCTGTGCAGAAAACAGATGGATCTTGGAGGATGACAGTAGATTATCGTAAACTTAACCAGGTGGTGACTCCAATTGCAGCTGCTGTCCCAGATGTGGTATCATTGCTTGAGCAAATCAACACTTCCCCTGGTACCTGGTATGCAGCTGTTGATCTGGCAAATGCTTTTGTCTCAATTGCCATTAGTAAGGACCACCAGAAACAGTTTGCTTTCAGCTGGCAAGGCCAGCAGTATACTCTCACTGTCCTGCCTCAGGGGTATATCAACTCTCCAGCCCTATGTCATAATATTGTCCGCAGGGACCTTGATCGTCTCTCCCTCCCACGAGACATCACACTGGTCCATTATATTGATGATATCATGTTGATAGGACCTACTGAGCAAGAAGTAGCAAAGACTCTAGATTTATTGGTAAGGCATTTGCGTGAGAGAGGATGGGAGATAAATCCAACAAAAATACAAGGTCCTTCCACCTCAGTGAAATTTCTAGGTGTCCAGTGGTGTGGGGCCTGTCGAGATATCCTTCGAAAGTAAAGGATAAGCTGTTGCACCTGGCCCCTCCTACAACCAAAAAGGAGGCACAATGCTTAGTTGGCCTCTTTGGATTTTGGAGACAACACATTCCTCATTTGGGTGTGTTACTGCGGCCCATTTACCGAGTGACCAGGAAAGCTGCTAGTTTTGATTGGGGACTGGAACAAGAGGAAGCCCTGCGACAGGTCCAGGCTGCTGTGCAAGCTGCACTGCCACTTGGACCATATGATCCAGCAGATCCAATGGTGCTGGAAGTTTCAGTGGCAAATAGAGATGCTGTCTGGAGTCTTTGGCAGGCCCCTATAGGGGAATCACAATGCAGACCCTTAGGATTTTGGAGCAAAGCCCTGCCATCCTCTGCAGATAACTACTCCCCTTTTGAGAAGCAGCTTTTGGCTTGCTACTGGGCCTTAGTAGAGACTGAACGCTTAACCATGGGCCATCAAGTTACCATGAGACCTGAGTAGCCTATCATGAGCTGGGTATTGTCTGACCCACCAAACCATAAAGTTGGGCGTGCACAGCAGCACTCCATAATAAAGTGGAAGTGGTATATACGAGATAGGGCTCGAGCAGGTCCTGAAGGCACAAGTAAGTTACATGAGGAAGTGGCCCAAATGCCCATGGTCACCACCCCTGCCGTGTTACCTTCTCTTTCCCAGCCGACAGCTTTGGCCTCTTGGGGACTCCCTTACAATCAGTTGACTGAGGATGAGAAAACTCGGGCCTGGTTTACAGATGGTTCTGTACGATATGCAGGTACCACCCGAAAGTGGACAGCTGCGGCACTGCAGCCCTTTTCTGGGACATCCTTGAAGGATAGTGGTGAGGGCAAATCCTCCCAGTGGGCAGAGCTTCGAGCAGTGCATCTAGTTGTTCATTTTGCTTGGAGGAAGAAATGGCCAGAGGTGCGTTTGTACACTGATTCATGGGCTGTTGCCAATGGTTTGGCTGGATGGTCAGGGACCTGGAAGGAACATGATTGGAAAATTGGTGACAAGGAGGTCTGGGGAAGAGCTATGTGGATAGATCTTTCTGAGTGGGCAAAAAACATGAACATATTTGTGTCCCATGTGAATGCTCACCAGAGGGTGACTTCGGCAGAGGAAGAGTTTAATAATCAAATGGATAAGATGACCCGCTCTGTGGCTAATGCTCAGCCTCTTTCCCCAGCCACTCCTGTCATTGCCCAATGGGCTCATGAACAAAGTGGCCATGGAGGTAGGGATGGAGGTTATGCATGGGCTCAGCAACACGGACTTCCCCTCACCAAGGCTGACTTGGCTACAGCCATTGCTGAATGCCCAATCTGCCAGCAGCAGAGACCCACACTCAGCCCCAGATATGGCACCATTCCTCGAGGTGACCAGCCTGCTACCTGGTGGCAGGTGGACTACATTGGGCCACTTCCATCATGGAAGGGGCAGCGATTTGTTTTAACTGGAATAGACACATACTCTGGGTATGGGTTTGCATTTCCGGCACGCAATGCTTCTTCCAAAACTACCATCCGTGGACTTACTGAATGTCTTATCTACCGCCATGGCATTCCACACAGCATTGCTTCTGATCAAGGAACCCATTTCACAGCAAATGATGTGCGGGAATGGGCACATGCCCATGGAATTCACTGGTCTTACCATGTTCCCCATCACCCTGAAGCAGCTGGATTAATAGAATGGTGGAATGGCCTTTTGAAGACTCAATTATGGCGCCAACTAGGTGGCAATACCTTGCAGGGCTGGGGCAATGTTCTCCAGGACGCTGTGTATGCTCTGAATCAGCGTCCTCTCTATGGTGCTGTTTCTCCCATAGCCAGGATTCATGGGTCCAGGAATCAAGGGGTGGAAATGGGAGTGGCACCACTCACTATTACCCCTAGTGACCCACTAGGAAAATTTTTGCTTCCTGTCCCTGAAACCTTAAGCTCTGCTGGTCTACAGGTTTTAGTTCCAAGAGGAGGAGTGCTGCAACCTGGGAACATAACAGTGATTCCATTGAACTGGAAGTTAAGACTGCCACCTGGCCACTTTGGGCTCCTCTTACCTGTGAATCAACAGGCAAAGAAGGGAATTACTGTACTGGCTGGGGTTATTGATCCTGACTATCAAGGGGAAATAGGACTACATCTACATAATGGGGGTAAAGAAGAGTTTGCCTGGAATGCAGGGGATCCTCTAGGGCGTCTCCTAGTCCTGCCATGCCCTATGATTAAAGTCAATGGAAAATTGCAACAAACCAATTCAAGCAGGACTAACAATGGCCCAGAATCTTCGGGAATGAAAGTTTGGGTCACCCCACCAGGCAAAGAACCACGGCCAGCTGAAGTGCTTGCTGAAGTAACGGGAACATGGAATGGGTAGTGGAAGAAGGTAGTGAGAAATATGAACTTCGACCACGTGACCAGTTACAGAAATGAGGGCTGTAATGGTCATGAACCCTTCTTCCATGTTTCATTATGAGTATGATTGTATATGTACACAAAATGAATTTCTTTGTTTTCTTCCCCAATCTTTTCCCCTATCATGAAAAGTTGTATTAATCCCACATCATAATATTTAAGGATGTCGAGTTTAAGAGTGACTATCATCCAAGGACTTGCACCCTGTTCTGTAGGGAATTAATGCGTTTCCGGTTGTACGCAGGGGAGTTGAACATTGTTAGGCGGAAATATATATGTATACTTGTCTGTTATTGTTTTTACTTAGAGACTAAGTATGGTTTAGAGTAATGTGTATGATTGCCGAGTTGACAAGGGGTGGACTGTGATGGTTAGGTTAATGTGTCAACTCGGCCAGGTAGTTGTGTCCAGGTGTTTGTTCCAGCAAGCACTGGGCTAATTGTAATACAGGAGCATTTGTGGACTTCGATCACCAGTGAGTTTACTGCGTGGATGGCTGATTATATCTGCATCAATCAGGGAGATTGCATTATCGATGGGTGGTGCTTTTATCCAATCAGTTGAATGACTTAAGAGTGGAGGTGATTTCAACATTCAGAGAGAATTTCCCAGCTCGTCGTTGGACAGGCAACTTCTCCCAGAGACTCATCAACGACGTTTCATCGGGCTTTCATCGGAGCCCCTGGTTTGCAGCTTGCCTGAGGAACCTGGACTTGTGAGTCCCCACGGTCACGTGAGAGACTCTTTTAGAGTTCCATATTATTCACAGATATCTCCTGCTGATTCTGTTTCCCGAGAGAACCCTGACTAATACATCCACTTTAACCCACCCACCCCCACCCCCATCCCCACCCCCATTTGCTGTTTTGTGTCCATTTGCTGGGCAATTCTCTGTGACTGTTTCCTGCCTCTCTTCTTACCCTTCTCTTCCAGTGTTCACCGGGATTCAATTCTGGGGAGCTCCGATGTGGGAGAGAGGCATTCTGCCACCTGTACCACCTCCGTTCCTGGTTTTTCAGCATGTCTCATCTTGGCTCTCCCCTGTGTCTCTGTCCTGTTATGTCATCATCTTGCTGCGTGGCTCGGCGGGGCCTGGCGGCACACGCGTACACTTTCTGTATATTTATTTTTATTTTTTATTTTACCAGGAAGTTCCGGGGATTGAACCTAGGTCCCTCCATATGGCAGACGGACACCCAACCATTTGAGCCACATCTGCCCCATGTGCATTCATTTTGAAGTGCAAAAAATTATTTCTGAAAACTGGTTGCAAACACAAGCAATGAAAGGGTAACCAACCATGAAAGTCCCACTTAGTTCTGTGTTTTCTACAGTAAAAACACGTCGATAAAGTCACTTACATTACAAATGCAGATGCACCATTAGTTAAGTCTTAATTTTTTTTTAAATTACACCTACACACGTTCGTGTAGCGGCCTCAACCACAAGAGCCCCAGGATTGGGTCTAATTTTTAGAAACAATAAGGAAAACCTAAGGCGGTAATAATTAATAATGCTTAACCTAGAGAACAGTTTGAATAATTAGGTTTTCTTTCAAAGCACATAGCACCTCTGTTGATGATAATATCCATTGTCATAGGTAAGGAAAAACCTACAAATTTGGAGCCACCGCCAAGGGGCCAAGTAGTTCCTTCTTACAGTGGTAAGAGAGTAAATTCAAGTAAATATGTAAATGCCATTACAAATGTTTTTTATCTTCAAAAAAAAAAGACAACACATATAGTCAATAAATTACCAATGACATTTATGCATATGAAATCTACACTAATGGCTTTCTATGAATTCTACTTACCACTCTCTTACAGCTAGAAAACTTTTATGATCTCCCATCTTCTGGTTTTAGTGAGATGCTTGTTTTTCTTTTTACAGATAATGATCATGTAAGCAATTTTTCATTTTTCATGGGTAATGTTATGACATGGAAATTTTGATTCTTGCTGTGCTTTTGGAAACACAGAACGACTTGGATGTTTGAGATGCTTGGTGTATCCCTTATACCTCTACAGCTTGGGGGAGTAGGTTATTTCTTAAAACCCTTTTCCAATACCCAGAGTTATACAGCCTTGGTTTGCCCAGCCTAACTTCAAGACAAATCATGAGTTGTCAGTTCTCCTGACAAATGTCTCAGCTCCCTTCCTCCCACACATAGGGGAATCTAAACCCAGATGAACTTGGCCTCATCTTCCTTTCTTTCTCCCAAGTTTGAGTGGAAAACCCTCTCTTTCTGATCTGCCATTTATTTTTCTCTTCCTTTCCTATTCCCAACCTCCCGATTTTATCCTTTTCTCATTCAAAAACATGAGAAACAATGTTCTTGTCTTTGAAAGAAAGGTACGTGGAAGCAAGCCCCTTCATAATCAACTGAGTGGGGAAGGAATTCCTACGATCCTCTGAAACCATGTTTTTTGTTTTGTTTTGCTTTTCATTTAAAAAGACTTTCTTCTTGGGTCAAAAGCAGTGAATTTGACATAACTTCATTGATTCTGCTGTATTTTATAGGGAAGATGCGTAGGGATTACATAATTTGTCACAATTCTTTTCTCTTAAAAATGCTGGTTCTTTTGTTTCAGTCTTTAAAATATGTCAAACTCTATAGCTTTTTGTCCAAACATTTATGAATCTTTTATTCATTTTCTTGATTGTAATTTTTATTTACACAAACATGCATGATTAAAAAGAAACTATTTTAATAAGGATGGTTGATTTTTATTATTCCTCAGGCCCAGATTAAGAGTCATTGCAAGTTATTCATAGTATTTCACTATTAAATAACTAAAATGAATGATTTTATATATTTTCTCACACTTAGTAACTATTCTATCTAGCAGCTTGCAATTCTTATTCAAGGATTATTTTCATAAAGTTTAAGAAAAATAATGTTAGAAATTAGTTATAAATTACACAGTAGGTTGTTTTGTTATATATGGGGATTGCAGATTTTAATGTATTATGTATTTGCTAAACATAGAAATTCTTTAATATGTATTACTATTTTTAACATTTCTTGTATAGAATTAATTAAAAATAACATATAAGAAAATCATCTACTCATTCTTAGAAATAGATGTCACATAAGTAAAATGCAAAGTCCTTCTGGTCTGATTCTGCTTCATTCTAAAATTCAATGCAAGTTCTATTGACTCCCAAGGTAAACGAATTCCCACATTTTACCTTCATCTTCCTAACCAGTAGTTTGACACCTCTTTCTGCCTTAGTTTCTTGACCCAGTGTGGTCTCTTAACATTCATTTCAGTGTCTTTCCCTTTACTTTTTTTTTTTTTTTTTTTACTGGGAGGCCCTGAGGATCAAACCTAGGTCCCTCCATATGGGAGACGGACGCCCAACCATTTGAGCCACATCCGTCCCCCCCCTTTACTTTTTATTGGTTGTATCAAGCTGCCAAGGGACAGAGAGCAGGTTTATTTTATGGCCCCTCAACTACTAGTACCTCAAAACTCACCATCAGGGGAAGCAGAAATGGCTCAAGCATTTGGGCACCCACCTACCACATGGGAGGTCCCAGGTTCAGTTCCCGGTGCTCCTAAAGAAGACAAGCAAAACAGCAAGCTGACCTGATGCACTGGCATGGCAAAATGATGCAACAAGGAGACACAGAGAGGAAACACGATGAGAGACACAACAAAGCAGGGAGCAGAGGTGGCTTAAATGATTGAGTGCCTCTCTCCCACACGGGAGGTCCTGGATTCAATTCTCGGTGCCTCCTAAAGAGAAGACAAGCAGACACAGAGAGTGCACAACAAATGGACACAGAGAGCAGACAGCAAGCACAAACAACAGGGGCCAGGGGGTGGGGGCAGAGGGAGAAATAAATAAATAAATAAAATCTTTAAAAAAAAAAATTCACCATCAGCACAACTTGATCTCTACTAGATCCATTTTATAGGGGCTGGCTAAGGGGCTAATCTCATGACAACATGATATTGAAATAATCTCCAAATTATTCTCTTCACATATGATATATAGTAGTATATGTTTCTGAAACCCTGTTTAAAAGAGGTCAGTTGACATGATAAAGCAAGTGATACCTAAGGGTATCCATAAGTAATGGTATAGGCTACTCATTAGGTGTCAATTCTATTTTTTAAAGCAATTTTACTGAGATTCACATACCATACAAATCACCCAATGTGTACAATCAATGGCTTTTAGTATAATCACAGAGTTGTGCATTCATTGCCACAATTTTAGAACATTTTCATTACTCTAAAAAGAAAAAACTTCATCCCTTACATCCCTTAGCAGTCACCTCTCAGTCCTTCTATCCTTCCCCTGCCATATATAACCACCAATCTAATTCTGTCTCTATACATTTACTTATTCATTTCTATTTTAAAGATCCCAAGAGCCCACCAATAACAGAAGTATAGAAATTATGGAAGGCTCTATTTTCCAAAGATGGCAACAACAATATCTCGCATGTGGCATTGCCAATCCTCCTGTAGAGAGGTAGGGTCTACATTCCCAACCCTTAAATGTGGGTAGGTACACAGCTCTAGCAAAAGGGAGCTGTGAGATTTCTGAGACAAGGTTGTAAAAGGTTCTCCTGGTTCTCTTGGGACACTTGCCTTTGGAGGTCTAAGTTGCCATGTCAGCAATCTATCTGCCCTGAGGCCACCATGCTGGGAGGAAGGCCAAACAAGCCCCTGCAGAGAAACCAGATGGAGAGTCCCTGAGACTCCACGGAGAGAGAGAGAGAGATGCCTGGCCATCCCCAGCTGTTCTAGCTCCAGCCAGCATCCGCCTGCAACTACATGAGAGACTAGAGGCAGAACCACCAGGCCGCACTCTTCCTGAATTCCTGACAGAATCCATGGAAGATAAGCCACTAAGGTTTGGGGTGATTTGTTACTCAGCAGTAGATAACTGATACAGAATTACTTAGGTTTTTCTCTTTCTCCTTTTAAAATAGTCTCTCACATAGTCTTTCTTAAAATTGGGTCTCCAATGGACTCATTCACTCAAATAGTTGTTGGTATAGCTTAGTTATGTATTATAATGATTATGTATTATAATGTTATATATTATAATGTTATGTATTATAATGTTATGTATTATAATGTATTACAATGGTTAGGGGAACTGACTCTGGAGTCAGTCTGCTGAACTGGAATCCTAACCACACTTATTAACCACAAGACCTCAGGCAACTTATGAAATGGGGTGAAAAGTGTGCTTCTTTCCCACCTCCAGGTCATTCTGGCAGATCTTCAATGTGTCCTAGGCATTCAGTCCTACAGGGGTAGACCCTGGAGGGTCTATGGGCCAATCACGATCATCCCATCCCCATTGGCACGGTTATTACCTCAAGCCCAAGCCAATCCGTGTGTGGTGTTCTCTTGGCCACAGAGATTGTATTTGAGGCAATTCAATTAATGCAAAGGGAGAACTCAGTTGGGGAGATGACTCTTTCTCCCTGGATGTCAATGAGGGAACTTGTGGCCCTAGCAGAAGAAGACAGCTATTTTGTGATCCTGAGAGGAGCCAACCAGAAAATGAAGCTGACATATAGAAGTTGGTCAAGCCAAAATAATTGCAGAGAAATTGATTCAGAGTCCAGGCCTAATCATTCCTGAAGCTCACTCTACCTCTGGACTTTTCAATTATGTGAGTCAGCAAGTCTCTATTATTATTTAAGCCATTTTAATTTATTTTTCTCTTACTTTAGTTCTTCCTCTCTGTGCCTCCATTTCCACATATATTATAAGGGGATAATACTAGTACCTTTTTCATTGAGTTGTGTGGAGAAAATGTAGTAATAAATGTGAAGTTTTCAGATCTGTGTCTAGTACAAAGAACAAGCTAAATAAAGTAAAACAAATGCAAACATAAAACTAGAACTGAAGTGCCAAGTATAGTTGTTATGCAACTGTAAAATAAAAACAAACTTAAAGATTGAATTCAAGCAAGCACAGACACTGAAAATATGTGGCAGTTCTTGGCTATAGTGCTAACATCAATTTTCATATAATAACATAGAAGGTAAATCAGAAAATATAAAATTCTCATAGAGAACTCAAGAACCTCTGATATGCATAGTGCCCTAACAGAAACCCAAAATGCTAATTCAATACACATCCCTACTGAATGGAGGAGCATAACAGATGTGATTTGAGATCATGTCTGGGGAAATTAAGCCAGCTGCATTTTTTGCTTTCTATCCAGAAATACTTCGAATCAAAATGATACCTTCAGTGCAGAAAATGTCTCAAAAACAAACTCCAGAAATTTGATTGGGAGAAAATTCAATTCCACAGTACATTTCCAAACAGTACAGTTAATACAGATCTTAAATAGAGGTCATCATACCAATTTATCACCATTTTCCTTAGGTAGGAAGAGTGCCTCAGAAATAATAGCACTCCTTGAGATGTTGTCATTCATTTGCATAATAAACCATTATATTCAGAGGACAACCTGCCAAATGTAATACAGCTAAAGGCATCTTTAACAAAACTACACGTCCATGTTTCTAGAGCCTGGAATCATTCACACTGAGTAAATAACGTAACTTTTGTTTATTTTATTTTATGTATGATGTATACTGAGCTTGAGCAGCTGGAAAATTTTCATAGCTTGTTAAAATATTTTTTAGTCTTCTCTACAAAGCTGCATTCCACTGAGCTCTTTTCTTTCCCCCAGACTACAGCTGTCCTTGTTATAAGGATTCCCGTGGTGAAAAATTCCAATTAAAGACAATTGTGATATAGGTTAGGTTGACAGGTCATGGCAGGCCAACCTCATCCACCACTCCTTTGTTAACACAGTAACAGAGGAGGAGTCATTTTATCTTGACCCGGTGTACAAGTGAGATACTGTACCTTGAGAACCTAACTTGAGAGCCCAAGCTGTGTCCACCAGCGAGATTCAGACCTACTCAGTTTGGTGGACTTTAGAGTCTGTCCATTTGGAGTTTCTTTGCAGAGGGGCAAGGACTTAGCAAAAAGCATGAGGACTCAGGCAGACATAGGTAACCTGGGCACCTAGGAAATTCTTCCCGAATTTGAGCCTCTGAATGGTACCTGTGACTCTCCTCTAGAGAAAGGGAAAATGGTCAAAGGACTCCATCCTTGTGAATTTGTTTTATTTCAGTGCAACCATGTTTGAATGAGCTTCATCAGTGTGCACCATGATGATGTCTCAATTATCTGCATATTTTCTGGGTGGCAGCCATGTCTGTTAAAGTTATTTGTTGCTGCATTAAAAACTATCCAAAACTTAATGGTGCTGGGATAACTGATTATCCAACATGTGAAATAATGAAGTTGAACCTCTCTCTACCACATACCATAAAAAAAAATAAAAATAAAAAACCCTCAAAATGTATTAAAGACCTAAATATAAGAGCTAAAACACTATAAAACTCTAAAGAAAGCAGAGGAGTAAATCTTCATGACCTTGGATTTGGCAAGTGATTCTTAGACATGACACCAAAAGCACACAAAAAGAAAAAAATAGATGAATTAACTTCATCAAAAGTAAAATCTTTTCTGCATCAAAGGACATTATCAAGAAAATGAAAATGCAACCTACAGAGGGGAAGAAAATATTTTAAATCATTTATCTGACAAGGGTCCAGTATCCAATATATATAAGAATTCTTCAACACAGCAACAAAAAGACAAACAACCCAATTCAAAAATGGACAAAGGACTTAAGTAGACAATTTGCCAAAGACAAGCAAATGAAAAGTTGTTCTGTATCATTAGTCATTAGTGAAATGCAAAACAAAACCACAATGAGATGCCATTTCACCACATCTAAGGATAACAAAAAATGAACAACACCAAAAAAAAAAAAAAAAAAACCTGGAAAATAACAAGTGTTGACAAGGATGGAGAAATTGGAAACCTCATACATGACTAGTGGAAATGTAAATGGTGCAGCCGCTGTGAAAAGCAGTGGTTCCTTAGAAAGTTAAAGAGAATTATTATATGACCTGCCATGAAAAGCAGTGGTTCCTCAAAATTAAAGAGAATTATTATATGACCCAGTAATTCCACTCCTAGGTGTATACACAAAAGAACTGAAAACCGGTTGTATTAGTCAGTCAAAGGGGTGCTAATGTGAAATACCAAAAATGGGTTGGTCTTTATAAAGGGTATTTATTTGGGGTAGAAGTCCACAGATATCAGGCCATAAAGCGTTAAGTTTCTTCTCTCACCACAGTCCATTGCCACGTGTTAGAGCAAGACAGCTGCCGGCATTTGCCAGGGTTCAGTCTTCTGGGGTTCCTCTCTTCCCGGGGTTGCGTTTCTCTCCGGGCTTAGCTCCTGGTTCCTCCACAAGGTCAGCTGTAGACAATCAGGCGAACGGCTCGCTTCTCTTCTCCTGGGGCCTTCCTTCCAACATCAAAATTGCTTCTCAAAAGACTGCTTCAACTCTGTTCTTTGCCTTGCCTTTTATATTCGATTCCTCACCCACCAAGGGGTGGGGCTCAATGCCCTAATCATAACTTAATCATGCCCAGATTAACAGATCAGTTTACAAGCATGATCCAATTATATTTTTGGAATTCATAATTACATCAAACTGCCCAACTGCAACACTCCACCCTCTGAATTCCAAAAATATATTACAATATTCAAAAAACCTTAAATCAGCAATAATGCAAGTAGAAAATCATATCATAATCATTTTAAACAAATACACTTTCTCTTCAGGCAAAATCCCATCTGCTGTAGACCTCTGAAACTAACAAAACCATTGAACTGCTTCCAATACACAAATGGAAAGACAAAGGATAAACATTTTCAATATCATAAGGAGAAATTGGGATGTTAAACATGAGTCATGGGTCCTCTACAGTTCAGTAAACCTGCAGGGCATCCTCCATTTGATTTCAAAGTCTGAGAGTCATTCTTAAGATGATGGTTTCTTCTTGGGGCCACATGGGAACCCACCCTTTCCACAGGCTTGCCCAATGGCCACTTTCTTGGTTCCACCTTCATCAAGCATCTGGGTGTTGACCAAGCTCCAGACCTGACCTCCAAGAGTGTTGGGGTGATTGCCACACCTTACCCAATCTTTGGGTTAGAGTCTTAGCCCCCCTAGTACAGTGAGGTGAAGACAACATTCCCCCTAACCTTTGGCATACAGGTTCAACCCTGAGCAATGGGTTGACCACCTGGCCTTCTCTAATCCATGGGGGACAGGTACACCCCTCTAAGACCTATGGGGTGTTGACCTTAACCACCCTAATCTTTGAGGAATGTGCTCCACCCTCTCTGCACCCTGGGATGGTAAAACTGTCCCAGAACATCGGGTGGGGACATCCACCCTCTTCAACTGCAGGGGCAAACTCACCCTCTCTGTACACATGGGTGGGGCTCCTCTCTTGGCCCAAGGAGATGTCTTAATTCCAGATCTCTGCTTCCACAGTTTTCTTCTTAAAGCTGATTCTCCTTCAATCTCTCCTTTCCATGTTCTCTTTTGTCCAAGCTGACAGTGGTTTTGTTCATACAGCTC
Organism: Tolypeutes matacus; assembly: GCA_026826555.1. Taxonomy (NCBI): domain Eukaryota; kingdom Metazoa; phylum Chordata; class Mammalia; order Cingulata; family Chlamyphoridae; genus Tolypeutes; species Tolypeutes matacus. Next base: position 9,798,701 of record JAKSZT010054399.1, read on the forward strand.
TCAAAAACTTTGTTGGTTTAGCATGCAGGAAGCAGGGATCCAAGCCATCAGACATTAAGACTTTCCACAAGTCTTTCCGAGATAACTGCATCTTCAATTCTGAGTTATGAGTTCCAAGTTTAGTAAAGTCTTCAAATAGGGCATTTTCATTTGGGAATTTGATTTCCAGAAACTTGGAAGTTCCAGAATTAGTTTCTGTTTTCTTTGTGCCCAAAAGTTCAGTCCTTAGTGTATTTCTCTCATCTAGTATTTTGCTATAAGCTGCAAGGAGAAGCCAAGCCACATTCTCCGAGTTTACCTTGGAAAGTTCTTTAGATACATGCTCTGGTTCGCCATTTTCAAATTCTGTCTTCCATATAACACCAGGAGTTAATCTTGTTAAGTTCTCTGCAACTTTAAAACATGGATCACCTTTCCTCCAGTTCCCAATAATAGTTTCATCATTTACTTCTAAGGCATCATAGAAAGTTTCTTTAGCGTCCATATTACTATCAACAGTTTCTTCAAAGCGATTTAGGCCTTTTTCATCAAGCATTTCACAATTCCTCCAGAAAATACCCCTTACCCATTTATAAAACAGTTCCAACATTTTGGTAATTACAAAAGCACTTTCCCACTCCTCAGTACCAAATTCTGTATTAGTCATCCAAAGGGGTGCTAATGTGAAGTACCAAAAATGGGTTGGTCTTTATAAAGGGTATTTATTTGGGGTAGAAGTCCACAGATACCAGGCCATAAAGTGTTAAGTTTCTTCTCTCACCACAGTCCATTGCCCCGTGTTAGAGCAAGACAGCTGCCGGAGTTTGCCAGGGTTCAGGCTTCTGGGGTTCCTCTCTTCCTGGGGCTGCGTTTCTCTCCGGGCTTAGCTCCTGGTTCCTCCACAAGGTCAGCTGTAGACAATCAGGTGAATGGCTTGCTTCTCTTCTCCTGGGGCCTTCCTTCCAACATCAAAACTGCTTCTCCGTGTAATATTTTAGGTAATCTAAGCACCTCTTAAAATATATTTATATATATAAATAACATTTTTGTAAGCAAATGCACATATATGCATATATATTTATATATCATTTTACAAATATTGGTATGTATTGTGAATTTTTTTATTTTTACCCACAATAAAAAATAAATTAATTAATAAAAATTTAGAAAATAAATTAAAAAAAAAAAAGACTGCTTCAACTCTGTCCTTTGCCTTGCCTTTTATATTCAATTCCCCAGCCACCAAGGGGTGGGGCTCAATGCCCTACTGACATGTCCCAGTCAACGCCCTAATCATAACTTAATCATGCCCAGATTAACAGATCAGTTTACAAGCATGATCCAATTATATTTTTTGAATTCACAATTACATCAAACTGCCCAACTGCAACACAGGTATTCAGACAAAAACTTGCAGAATGTTCATACTGCATTATTTATAATAGCCAAAAGGTAGAAGCAACCCAAATATCCATCAGCAGACGAATGGATAAAGAAATCTGGTACACCCATACAACAGAGTATTACTCAGTTTTAAAAAGGGATGGAGTTCTGATACATGCTAAAATATGGTTGAACCTTGAAAACATTATGCTAAGTGAAAGCAAGAGACCACATATTGTATGATTCCATTTACATGAAATATTCAGAATAGGAAAATCCCTAAAGACAAATGCAGATTAGCAGTTGTCAGGGCAGGGGGGCAGGGGGCAATGGAGAGTGACTGCTTAATGGGTACAGGGTTTCCTTTTGGGGTGATGAAAATGCTTTGGGCTAGATAGAGGTGTTGGTGGCACAACATTGTGATGGTTGTAAATGCCACTGAATTACACACACTAAAATGGTTAATATTACATTATGTCAAGTTTATCGCAATAAAAAGAAAAAGGAAACACTGGAAAAATAATAAAAACACTTAATGGCTTAAAGCAACAATCATCTCTCACAATTTGGGGCAGGGCTTAGCTGGGCGATTCTTCTGCTCCTCCCTGTGTTGACTACGACCAGCTGATGGCTGGTTTCATGCACATGCCTGTGCCTTGGCAGGAACGTCGGGAAGACTGGGCTCAGCTGGACCCCTCTCCCTCTCCATGTTATGTCAGAACCTTTCCATGTAGTCTCTCCAAAAATAGTTGGACTTCTTACCTGGTGCCTCAGGACTCCAAGGGACCCAGGTGGAAAGCTGCCAGCTTTCCAAAGCCTAGGCTTGGAACTGGCCGAGCATCCTTTCTACCATACTGGGTTATCAGAGCTGTCACTGGCTGGCCCAGACTCAAGAAGGAAACAGACTCCACCTCTTGATAAGAAAAGAACCAAAGCACTTGTGCCTACCTTTAATCCACCACCATTCCCTCCTTCTGCTGAACAGCACAGTCCTGGAGATTTGATGAAGACTGAGGCACAAGTGACTCCTCCCTCCAGGTTCCCATTAGCCAAATGCCAACTATAGAGGGTACTTGTATCTGAGAGGCCTGGGGTGAAGGCCTTGGCCTAGAAAGGATTCTCCAACTGAAGATCCAAAGCTGAACCCACATTTTAGAAGTCATATTCTCCCATATGTCTCCTTAGGACATTCTTTTTTTTTTTATTTAATTTAATTTAATTTAATCCCGCCCTGCCCCCAAGATGGTTCCCTCGTTTGTTTGCTCATTGTTTTTTTTGTTGTTTTTTTTAAAGATTTTATTTATTTATCCCCCTTTGATGCTTATGCTTGCTGTGTCCATTTGCTGTGTGTTTTTCTGTGTCTGCTTGTCTCCCTTTGTTGGGTCGTCCTGCTGGGTCAGCTCACCACGCCACGCAGGCTGGCTTGCCTTCACCAGGAGGCCCACGGGAATCGAACCCAGGGCCTCCCATATGGTAAATGGGAGCCCTACCAATTGAGCCACATCCGCTTCCCTGCTCATTGTTTTTTGCCCATTGTTTTTGCTCATTATCTGCTTGTTGTCTGCTCATTGTCTGTTTGTTTCTTCTTTAGGAGGCACGGGGAACCGAACCCAGGACTTCCCATGTGGGAGGCGGGCACCCAACTGCTGGAGCCACATTCTCTCCCTGCTCATTTTGTTTTTGCTCATTGTTTGCTTATTGTATTGCTCATTGTTTTTGCTCATTGTCTGCTCGTTGTTGTTGTTGTTGTTGTTTTCTCAATGTCTGCTTGTTGCCATCTCGTTGTTTGTTTGTCTTCTTTAGGAGGCACTGGGAACTGAACCCAGGACCTCCCATGTGGGAGGCAGGCACCCAACTGCCTGAGCCACATCCGCTCCCCAGAACATTCTTTCAATCAGCAGCCAGGTTCTTATTTTTGCTCTGCTTCTGGCATTCTCCATGGCTCATTCAAATTTTCCCAGAGTTAGACAGACTAAGAATCTCTCCTGGAATCTTCTACTCCCTTAGAAGTTTAACTAGTCAAACAGGTCTCTGGTGCCTTCTAAAAGGCTATACAAATATTCAAAAAAGATCTAATGAGGTCTCGTTAGAAAGATACGTTTTTGACCACAAAAAAAAAAGGAACTTCATATTTTAAAAAGTATAAATACTTGGTCAGCTTCTGCAGAGAGCTTCAAAGAAAGAATGTTATGTCTGAATCAGAATCTGAACATAAAAGCTAAAAAGATAACATGATAATGCTAACTTGGCAATCACATCTTCCTGATGGAAATGCAAACAGGCAGAGGCAGAGTCTTTTCAAAACGGATTGTAAACACTAGCCCAACCAACATGCTAATTTGAAGATTATTTTATTACTGTGTACTTTTAAAGGCTAAATTGGAAACATCTGTCTTCCTTGGAATTAAGCTGAAAAAGATTCCAACTGAGGATGAGATGGCAAAGTCCATTCCAATTGTCTTATGCTGAAAGTGGGAGCATGCTTGTGGATGTCAGGATCCTTTTCCTTTGTGCACCCATTTCATAAACTATAATTAAGAACATATTATAGGTATATGATACATCACTCCTGTTTATAAAACATGTTACTTCTTTAAGTTGCTTTTTTTCCCTAAAAAGCACATTTAACTAGAAAATTCAGGGCTCACCAACCTATGTGCTCAAATGAATCATGTTCTATTAATGCTCCCATCTACATGCTCCAAGTCCTCACTTGCTTGATTCTCATTGCCATGAAGTACAGGAAGGTCTGTCTTTTCCCAAGACCCTCTCCTCCAATAGTCCCCAAAATTCCCACCTGTAACCAAATTGTTCCCTAGATCTTCTTTCTAAGGGGTTTATCCCTAGTCAGGACTGTTGCTTGCAGCTCTCTAGACCCTCTGTTCCAGGACCACTGCGCTTTTATCCTTCTGTCCCACTGACTGCTAGTCTATCATCCTCATGTCCCCCATTTCACCCCTGCTATCTCTGATCTTGGAATACCCTCACCTCCTAATGCCCACAAGCATTCCATACCTCTAACTTCCAAGAATCTTCTTTTCTGACCCATGATAAATGGTTTTTGATCCATTTTTCAGAGGGGTTTCCCACACCAGAGTTGTGGAGTGCCTAAGATGGATATAGCTGTTTTCTTTATAGGAAACCCCTCTCCTTCCCAGCAGTCACAGGCCAAGGGCTGGGTAAAGGCTGTGGGGCCACTAGGTTGAGGACTGGTCAAGCACAGCCTTGCCTAATACCTGGAACCACTGTACCTTGGTCAACTAAGCTGTGCTATTCAACTGGCCAACTCTTCCCACCTTCTTCCTCCTCCATACTTGATTTTGTTTTTCCTCAGCAGCTAAGATATTCTTCTCTGAAATCTCCTTCAGGGATCTCTCCAATTAAGAATGGCCTTTACTCAGGCAAGAGGACCCCCTGTCCTGGGCCCCATGTTTTCCAGGGCCCTGCTCTGGCTTCCTGGACATGCCCCTCCATGGGGTAAAAAGTCCATAGAACAAGGGGGCACACTCACTGCACACACTCAGAGACCATAGTCCTCCATGCTCCAGGTACCCAGGATCCTGGAATCTCTTCCCAAATGACCCCAAGGTCACCCCTAGAGCCTTCTCATTCTCTTACTTGGGTCTGTCCTCCTAAGGCCAGATTGCACCTCCAGTACACACACCAAAGACCTGGGAGGTGGCCAAGGGACCGCTGTGGGGAAGGGGAGAAGGCATGCTATGGACATTGGAAGTGCGGTCTAGGGTGTCCGCATATGTGCATTTGAATTTGCTTGGAGATAGAGTTAGGTGTGGAAGAGAAAACAGGTAGAACACAGGCCAGGGGCTGACTCCCCCCATATATTCCATAATGCTCAGGGGTGGAAGTCCAAGAAGTCTAATAAGAATTCTGAATTTGACTTGGCCTTCCAGGTCATGATGAAAGTATATTTGTCAAAGTAGCAGGATAGGATATATTTTATCTAATTGTTTATTAGGTTGATTTATCACCTTTAAATATGTAGATATATGATATATGGGATGTAGGCTGCCATTTGTCCTCTTGCCCCTGGTCCCAGGAAATGTCCATTGGACCGTGCAGCATATACCTGATGTTATCTGTGGACGAGGCTCAATTTATTTTCCTTGAACTTCTGAATCACCACAAATCAAGGATGTAGTTGAGCATCTGCTTTAAGTATAGTAGAATGATACCCCCAAGATTCTGTGGTTGGGGGAATATGGAGCAAGAATATCCGAGGACCTCTAGGGGGCAGTGTTGCCCCACACTGCCTACCCACCTGGAAGTCTCAGTTCCCAGCTGCAGCCCCAACTAAAACACTGAAAAAATGAAGACCAGTGATTCTTTAGCTCCTACATTAGTTGTCCTTTCTCAGCCAGGTGAAATCATTAGCTGTTTCTGGGACTGTTTTACAAGATGAAGTGCAGCGGAAGAGGTTGTCCTTTATCAAAGCTGCAGACTCCTAGCTCAAGAAACGCCATCTTCTCAGCCTTAGTGAGAGATTTGTTGAGCAATGACTCTCACTCGCCCTTAGGACAGACAGACTCCATGGTCCTGGGGCTCTAGGTTGCAGGGGAGTCAGTCCCAGATGTCGTGAACTCTCTAGTTCATCTGGATGAAATGCCAGGGGTCCCGTATTTAGAGGAATTGTTCTTTACCTCGTTGTGTGGACTGAGCTACAGAGTTGGTCCAGGTGTCAGCACCAGAAATGAAGCGAGAAATCGACCCCGGGGGAATATATGCAATCAGCTTTGTAACCATGAGATCCTATTGCTTCTCCAAAAGCTGGCCCTAGAAGTAACCTCTAGTTATGATCAACAGTGTCAACAAACCTCTTGGAGCAATGGGGGCAAGTGGAGAAAAGAACCCTTTTTTGAGCATCTGCTCCAGGCCAGACACAGTTAAGTCTCTAAAAAAATCTCATGTAATCCTCACAACAACCATATAATTGACACCTTTAAGTCTATAGCTATGTATCCCATGTCACTGATGAGGATCTCAGGTTCAGAGAAATCATGACAGGATGTTACAAAGACAATACATACCTGTCTTAGTTTTCCAGGCTACTATGACAAATACTATGGGTTGGCCTAAACAACGGGACTGTTATTGGCTCATGGTTTCAGAGACCAGAACATTTGTTTCCTCCCAGAACTGGGTAGCATTCCAATGCTGGCTTGCCACAATCCCTGGGGTTCTTTGGATTGAATTCCCATCTCATGTCACATGGCCATGACCTCTCCTTTCTCTTTGGATTTCCACTGACTTTCTGCCTCTGGCTCCTCCCTGTGGTTTTCTCTTTATAAAGCCTTCTGTAATCCAGATTAAGACTTCACCCTCATTCAGGTGGGCCACACCATAGCTAAAAATCACATCTTCAAGAGGTCCTATTTACCATGGGTTCACACCCACAGGAGTGCATATTAAGATTAAGAACATATCTAAATTGGGTGGCATAACTCAATCTACCATAATACCCTATTCCAAAGAGAGGTGAGAGACTGCAATATAAATTTTTCAAAATTGGTGACATGATGCTGGGGTCCCTCAACCACATAGAGAGCAGAGGGGCAGGAGGATGCTGATGAAGAGCAATTGTGGAGAGAATGCTGTGCATCCACCATGCCCCCACTGGGCTGGTCCCCTCACCTCAAGCCTAGAGAAAAGAGCTTTAGTGAGACTGTCTTGAAAGCTTAATGTATGTTCTCTGTGGTTTGGGGGCCCCAGATATTGTGTCTGACTCACACCTGGTAAATTGAAAGTGAGCAATATTGGTTGGCCCTGGATCTGTGGCACTGGGTTTGGCCAGTACCACAGATGTGTTTCTTGGGTTCTGTATGTGAGACATGCTTAAAAGACAGAGTTGAAGAAGGGTTGTCTTAGACCCTGCCCCAAAAGCAAGAGTCCAGAAGGGTGCTGCCAGATGCCTTGGGGCTGTAAAGTGTCACAAGTGACCAGTTATTACAAGTATTCACCCATGTCAAGAGAATGACGGTGACAGGTCCAAGTGGGTAGGGGCTCTCCCAAGAACCCACAAAAGCATCCACAAGAGAAAGAGTCAACTCTAAACATCTGCCAAGTCTAAAGCACACCAATTTTAGACCCCTATGTCAGTACCAGGCAAGATGACCAGACACGTCACCAATACTGCCTGGGTGTCCATCCAGTGTGGCCACCCAACACTGGGGGCCACAGGTGATAAAAATCAACCTGCTTTCTGATTGCCCCCTTGAAATGGTAACAGTGATTTCCCCCCAAGATACTGGGATTACAGAGGATTTTAACTTGTATACATACATTCAATAATTTTTTTAGCACTTAATACGTATTAGGCACTGATTATTTTATTTTTTCTGAAATTTTTACAAGGTTAATTTTAGAGATGAAGGAAAAGCAACCCACAGAAGAGAGCTCTATCTCTGCCTGTTCCCTTGGCAAGCAAGATGTAAGGCAAGGATCTGAGGGTCAGGAGTGAGCCTTTGGCATAAATTAGGTCTCCGCGAGACAGCTGCAAAAAAAAAAAAAAAAAACAGAAAACACAGCTGCAAGAGGATACTGTGTGAAAGCAAGACCTGCTGTTAAGTGTTAACACATGCCACATAAAATACAAAACTTGAGCCTTGCAGACCCTGCTAACCCAAGAATAAAGAGTTTAACAGAAATTCCATTTATAATAGTGACTGAAAGAATCAAATATTTAGGGAGTGGGTGTGGCTTAAGTGATTGTGTGCCCGCCTACCACATGGGATGTCCTGTGTTTGGTTCCCAGTGCCTCCTGCACAAACGAAAACAAACAACAGGCAAAACAAACAAAAAATCAACTCAGGGACACCAACGTGGCTCAGTAGTTGAGCACCTGCTTCCCACATACTATGTCCCAGGGTCAATGGCCAGCCCCCATTACCTAAAAAAAAAAAAAAAAGAATCAAATATTTAGGAATAAACTTAACTAGGACATAAAGGACCTGTATTCAGAAAACTGAAAAATGTTGCTAAAAGAAACCAAAGAAGACTTACATAAATGGAAGGACATTCCGTGTTCATGATTGGAAGACTAAATATCATTAAGATGTCAATTCAAACCAAACTGGCTTACAGATTCAATGCAATCCTGATAAAAATCCTAACAGCCTTTTTTGCAGAAATGGAAAAGCCAATTATTAAATTTATTTTGAAGGGTAAGGGGCCCCATATAGCCAAAAGTATCTTTAAAAAAGAAGAACAAAGTTAGAGGACTCTCACTTCCTGACTTTAAAGCATATTACTGGGAAGCGGCTGTGGCTCAATCAGTAGGGCTCCCGTTTACCATATAGGAGGCCCCGGGTTCGATTCCCGGGGCCTCCTGGTGAAGGCAAGCCCGCCCGCATGGCGTGGTTAGCTGACCCAGCGAGCACAAGCAGCAAGGGGGGGATAAATGAATAAATAAATAAAATCTTAAAAAAAAAAAAAAAATTAAAAAAAAATAAAATAAAAAATAAAGCATATTACTTAGCTACAGTAGTAAAAACAGCATGGTACTGTTAAATAAAGATATAAAGATAGGTTGACCAACGGAAATCAATCAAAAACTCAGAAATAGACCTTCACATCTACAGTCAAGTGATTTTGACAAGGCTGTCAAGCCCACCCAGCTGGGCCAGAATAGTCTATTCAACAAATAGTGCTGGGAGAACTGGATATCCCTATCGAAAAGAAAGAAGAGGATCTCTGTCTCACACCTTATACCAAAATTAACTCAAAATGGACCAAGGACCTAAATATAAAACCCACAACCATAAAACTTCTAGAAGAAAATGTAAGGAAACATCTTCAAAGTCTTGGGGTAGGTAGTAGTTTCTTAAACCTTACACCCAAAGCATGCGCAACAAAGGAAAAAAATAGATAAATGGAACCCCCTCAAAATTAAACCCTTTTGTTCTTCAAAAGACTTTTTCAAGAAAGTAAAAAGGCAGCCTACTCAATGAGAGAAAATATTTGGAAACCTCATATCTAGTAAGGGTTTGATATCCATGTTATATAAAGAGATCATACAACTCAATGATAAGAAGACAAAGAACCCAATTTAAAAATGGGTAAAAGACTTGAAGAGTCATTTCTCCAAAGAGGAAATACAAATGGCCAAAAAGCACATGAAAAAATGCTCAACATCACTAGCTATTAGGGAAATACGGATCAAAAACTATGAGATACCATTTCACACCGTATAGAATGGCCATTATTTAAAAAACAAAACAGAGCAGAAAACTAGAAGTGCTGGAAAGGATGTGAAGAAACAGGAACACTCCTTCACTGTTGGTGAGAATGTAGAATGGGGCAACCTCTATAGAAGACAGTTTGGCAGTACCTCAAGAAGCTGGATATAGAACTGCCGTATGATCCATTAATCCCATTGCTCGGTATATATTCAGAAGGACTGAAAGCAAGGACACAAACTGACATTTGCACACCGATGTTCATAGTAGCATTATTCACAATTGCTAAAAGATGGAACCAGCCCAAGTGTCCATCAACCAATGAATGGATAAACAAAACATGGTATGTACACACAATGAAATACAATTCAGCTGAAAGAAGAAATGAAATTGGGATGCATATGACAACATGGATGAACTAGAGGATATTGTGTTGACTGAAATAAGCCAGATACAAAAGGACAAATATTGTATGGTTTCATTAATATGAACTAAATATGATGAGTAAACTCGCAGAGGTAAACTCTAGAGTATAGGTTACTAAGAAATAGAAGGGGGTTTGAAAATGGGAGAACAAAAGGGTTTAATTTTGAGGGGGTTCCATTTATCTATTTTTTTCCTAATGTATGAACCACTATTAATGATATTAATTGTAAAAGTATGGAAATGAATAGAGTTGAGAGTAACACATAATAAGTCTAACTAACACTGCTGATTTATAAATGTGATTGTGACTGAAAGGGGTAGTCTGTGGAAGTAAATGTCAATTGAAAGGAAACTAGAGAATAATCTAGGGACTGTATAAAAGTGATTTCGGTGGTGGATGAAGATTATAGTTAATAGTATAAATATAAGAATGTTCTTCTTTTACAAAGTGCTAAGAATATAGTGATATATTGGGAAATTACAATAAGTCTAACTTATGGATCACAGTTATCAGTAAAACTGTAATATTTTACAGCAATGGCAAGCAGATATTTTTTTCAATATTAAGGAGCAACAATAAGGGGTATAAGGGAATATGGGATTTTTCCTTTTGGTGTAATGAAAACATTCTAAAATGGACTGCCATGATGACAGCTTACTCTGTGATGAAAATTAAAGCTACTGAGTATACTCTTTGAATGGATTGTACAAAGCATGGGACTGTATAGCACAGGGAAGCCAGTGGTAGAAGATGGACTCTGGTTAACAGGACAAATATGAGAACGTTTTCTCCCAAATGATAACAAATATGTAATACTAATACAGGAATCAGGTGGTGTGGCAGTTAGAGATTATTTTATGAATTCCAAAAAGAGAAAGCTTATGTTTGTAAATTAATCTATTCCTCTAGGTGTGATACACTTTTATTGCATTAAATTTGGCTGAGGAGTCTTTGATTAGCTTACCTGTTAAGATTAGGGCTTTTGATTTGACCATGTCAGTGGGCGTGACTCAAATTGAGTCTCCGCCCCCTTGCTGGGTCTGATAAACAGACAGACACACAGGAAGAAAGAGCTCTGTATTTCTGATCCTGCCATGTAACAGAAAAGAGAAGAGCAGCTAAGGCCCCAGGGAGAGAGGAGACATTTTGCCTGACAGCTTACAGCTAAGATTGGGAAGAAAGCAGAAAAAGCGAGACTGATCTAGGAGGCCTGGGAAGAAACAAGCCCTAAGCGAAGAGAGAGAGGACTACAGGATCACTTAAGCATGACGCCTGAAGAGGCTGGGTTCACGGATCCTCAAGAGGAAGAGGAAGCCCAGAAGGGAAGGAGAAACCAGGCAGAGATCGGCGACCATCTTGCTTCAACACGTGGCAACTGACTTTGGTGAGAAAGCAACCTTGAGTTGGACTTGTCTCTCCACCCTCCGTTCTTAGTGTATGACTCTCATCCTCTTAGTTACAAGATGGCAACTACATTTCTAGGCATCGTATGTGTGGTCCAGTCAGGAAGAAGGGGGAAGGAGCCAAAATCTAATGGAGTATTCCAGTCTAGTCCACACCTTTAAAATGCTTTCTTAGAAGTCCAATCAGTGGTACCAAGTTACAGCTCATGGACCAAAATTGGGTGTCACATGCTCACCCTTTAGCTGAAAGGGAGTCTGGGCACATGAACATCTTATTTTTCAAATCTCTGCAGTTGAAGAAGCAAGAGGAATTGTGACTTTTGATTTGCCAATCCACAATGATTAAACTATGTTAAGAACGTCATTGCCCTGTTTGGGACACTAGCGGTAAGACAGTTCCCATTGCCCCCCCCACTCCAATGCATCTTTATATAAACAAGTAAATACTCTGTTCATGAGAGCAAGCACTGTGGCACAGCTTACTGGTTAAAATATTATAATTAGGAACAGGTCCTTCAGAAAGCTGGGTGTATATGTGACAGGTGAGAACTATCCCTATTTTCTCTCCCATCCCCACAACCAAGGTTGGAATGAATCCGGTCAAGGAGGACTGCCTGAGTGAGAGAGCTACTAGGCTACCACTCACCTCCCTGGGCCTCTTCTCCCAACCACTGAGGTTTCCCATATGCAAACTAAGCTATTAATAGACCAGGTCAGAAGTACCTGCCATCCTTTAGTGTTTGATTTTTACATTTAAAAAGGGTGCTATGGCTCAAATGGTTGAGCATCCATCTGCCATATGGAGGGACCTGGGTTCAATCCCCAGGACCTCCCGGTAAAATAAATATATATATAGAGAGAGAGAGAAGGTACGCGTGCCGCCAGGCCCCACGCACAGGTGAGCCCCCAGACCCCACGCACGGGCATGCCAGGCCCCGCCGAGACATGCAGCAGGATGATGATGTAGCAGGAAAGAGACACAGGGGAGAGCCAAGATGAGACATGCCGTAAAGCCAGGAAATGAGGTGGCACAGGTGGCAGAACGCCTCTCTCCCCCATCAGAGATCCCCAGGATCGAATCCCAGTGAAGACAAGAGGAGAAGGATGAGAAGAGAGGGCAGGAAACAGACACAGAGAATTGCCCAGCAAACGAACAAAAAACAGCAAACAGGGGGTGGGGGGGAGTTAAAATGGATAAAAGTAAATAAATAAAATATTATACAAGTAATACATCAATATATTCTCCTAAAAATTCAACAATTCAAAGATTCAAGGAGTAGAAATGATGTCTCTATACCAGCACCTCCCAACACCTGCCCCCAATCACATGCTATCTTAATCTGCCACAGGACCACAGATGCAAAGTACCAGAAATTGGGAGTGTCATTTGGGGAAAAAGCTTACAGTTCCAAGGTGATGAAATATCCAAATCAAGGCACCATCAGAGATGCTTTCTCAACAAAGTCAGCTGCCACGTGATGAAGCAAGATGGCAGACGATCTCCACCTAGGTCTCTGCCTTCCCCTCCAAGCTCACGGTATCTCAGAGCCCAGCTCCCAGAGCTCAGCTGTGAGCAACCAGGCATCGGGCTTGTTTCTTTCCAGCCTCCTCACTCAGTCTCAGCTACTCCGCTTTCTTCCCAAGTTCAGCTGTGAGTTATCAGGCATATATGGCAGGGCTTGTCTCCTAAGCTTTGAGCTGCTCTTTGGGCCCAGCCCCAGGTGCCTCTGTGCTCTGCTGGTTCCAGATTTCTGGACCTCTCTCAGCTCTCAGGGCTTCTCTGTTATTCTGCAATCCTCTCTCTTACACGGCAGGACCAATATAATGGCTTCCTTTTCCTTTGTCTGTGGCACTCTGTGTCTCTGTTTATATCAGCTTCAGTAAGAGCAGGGAGACTCAACCTGAGTCACACCTCACTGACGTAGTTCAAAAGCAATCTAATCAAGTGATCTAAAGTGAATCTAATGCAATCAAAGGGTGCCCAACCCACAGGAATAGATTAGTTTAAAAGAACATAATCTTTCGGGGATTCATAAAATAACTTCAAACTGTTACACATGCCCTTTTTCAGAATTCACTACCACTAACCATTGACTGTGTTTCCTTCAGTCTCCCCTCATTCTTGCATTTTCACACACACACAGTTTGTATATTTCATAAATGGGATTACACTGCCACCCTTTTGTTTCATTTTACATGTCTTGGTATTTCTTATAAGGATTTTCTGTTTTATTTAGCCAATCCTACACTGGTAGACACAAAGATTGTATAGGAGCCAAACTGCCTGAGTTCACATCACAGTTCTGCTTCTGCTAGCTGGGTGACCTTGAATAAACTCCTTCACTATAGTGTACCTCAGGTCCTTCATCTAAATAATAGGAATAATAAAAGTTCCTACTTATAGGGTGGTCCTGCCTAGGATTAAGTGAGTTTGTGTCTATGAAGAGCTTAGAAAAGTGCCATCCAAAGAAGGCTTTAGATAAGTGTTAACAGTTATTAATAACAGCAGAAATATTTCCTATTTCTGCTACTATACTCTTTTAATAAACAACTTGTAAACAGATCTGTGTGAACAGGTATGAGTATTTCAATGGGACAGATTCCTATTCCTAGAAGTGGAATTGCCATATCAAAGGACACACACATTTTAATTTTGCTGGACACAGCTAAACTGTGTCTTCAAAAAGGTGGAAGTGTGTATGAGAGTGTATATTTGTTTTGCACCTGCACAGATACTAGATGATATCTCGACGTTGTTGTCAATCCATGGGTTGAAATGGTGTTACGCTGCTTTATTTCACATTCCCCTGATTACTGTTGAGGGTAGATATCCTTTCACATATTTGTCAGCCACTTCCCACCCCTATTCCCCTTTGTCTTCGCCTATGAATCTTTTTTTTTTTGTCATTGATTTGTATTTGCTTTCAACATATCCTGGTTATTCACTTTTTTAAAATTTTATGTTACAAATATTTTCACCCAGTAAGTTGTCCATCTTTGATTGGTTTGTGGTGCAAAAGTATCGAAATTTTAGGTGGTCAAATCTGTCAAACTTTTCCTTCTGCATTTTGTGTCTTGTTTAGGAAGGCCATTCCCACCCCAACATTATTCAAAACCATCCTCATTACCCAAGGATAATTGGTACCAAGGGAAGGCCACATAAAATGAACTTAGTTTAGAAAGGGATCAAATTTTCCTAACAATGATAATATATGTTTGGCTTGAAATTTTATCTTGAAAAATAAAATATGAAAAGTGCTTTTCATCTTATTTATAAAGAAAGTTCCATTAGAATTTCAAACTATATGCTTTTTATAATGAACACAAAATAAAGTGGGTTTTGATAGAAGAGGATAATTTTTCTGATAAAGTTCCATGATTGCACAATATAACCTCCTTCATTTTTTACTGCACCGTCATTCTTTCAAAAATATTTGCAGACTTGCTTCATCAACTTTCCCAAAAATCTCTCTTAATCCTTTGCTATCCAAATCAACCCCTTCTAAAGAGCCTATCCTGAGTCCCCTTCTCAACTTTCCCTTCTTCATTCCTTAAATGATCTCATGCTTCCAAACCCTCCTTTGCTGATGGCTTTGCCTGCGGTCTAAATAGTTATCCACCATCATTTTCATCAACATCATGAAAAAAAAAATCCAAACTCTTTTGCCAAATTCACCTTGCCATTATGCAGTCCGTTTGTTTTGGCGTTTTACCATGAAGTGTTTATAACACTAGACTGTACTCAGAGATATGTGGTATCCGGGACAGATGTTGGAGTGAGGGAAGATTTTATGCATACATGGCCAGTCCATTAGTTAACATTTCTATGATGTGCATATTTTTGCTTTTCTATGCAACCCTATAACTTCAGGAACTCAGATAATGAGTGCTGGGATAATGAGGACTCCTTGAACCTACCATTCGCTTTCATTAACACCATATTGAGTGGTGTGCTGAATACGATGTTGACCACTGTCTTCCCTTCTTTTTTTTTTTTAAAGATTTTATTTATTTATTCATTTATCCCCCCCTTGCTGCTTGTGCTCGCCGGGTCAGCCAACCACACTGTGCGGGCGGGCTTGCCTTCACCAGGAGGCCCCGGGAACCGAACCCGGGGCCTCCCATATGGTAAACGGGAGCCCCACTGATTGAGCCACAGCCGCTTCCCTGTCTTCCCTTCTTCTGCAGCCTATATTCCCTTTTTAAAAATTTATTTTTTATCAATGTTACAAACTACTCAGTCAACATAAGATAATAGCTACAATAACAATAAATCTGCTTTAGTCAGCGGTTATACTCCCTCCTTATTTTTGTTCATTTCTCGGTCTTAAGAGTTTGGGGACAATGTCCACTCTGATTTCCTCAGGCTGAGAAGGGACGTAGCTCTTATGGGGCAGAGGAATGGAACTGTTTTGCTTGCAGTTGAAGATACTCCTTGCTTTTGGGATGGGGCTGGTCCATCCTCATCATTTTGTTCTGTAGGCTTGAGGAATTGGAGAGTAGGAATTGACCACATATCTGCTGGGTTTCAGGGCCATATTTTGTTTTCTATTGAAGGAATAGCACACACAGCAACCTGTTCCCCTAAACCTGTACCCACCTTACCATACTCACACATACGCCACCACCACCAGTGTACTTTCTTCTAGTAATTCCTAACCTTGAAAGGTTATTTCCACTAACAGGGCAGACAAAGCAAACTTAATACCTGGGAGAAAATAAAACCCTGGCCATGGCACTAGGAAAGATCAGAAGTGAATTATGAAAAAACAATTGTCCTCTCACCTGAAAATATAGCTAGTGGGGCTCAAGTTGGGAAGAAGATGGACACCAGCTTCCCATCGTTGAACATCTTCTAGTTCAGCATCTGAGTATCTTGAGTCCGGGACTGACTCATGTTCAATCGAGTTCCCAAATATGCTATGTTAAACAACCATGCCTGAGCCTCTGTTCATGCTGGACAGTATGGTGAGTGAGGAAAGATGAAAGTGCCACAGTTCAAGCTCTCAAGGATCTTACAATATACTTGTGGGGACAATATATATATTATAGGAAAATGTAGGAGAGTCATTCACGGGCGTGTTAGAGACAGGTAGGATGGGGTGGGGAATGGATTTCACACTGGGTTCCATAGGGCTCTGGGGGTTCCATGGAAGAGGTTACTGTGGGGCCACCAGGAGAAGACCGGGCTCTAGGCTGCCCCCACCTACCCAACTGGAGTGCTGGCTTTGACCAGGCTTATATATTAGGTTTTACTGAAGATGTTATTTGATAAACAGATCCTGTTTCTAAAGACTGAAAGCCAGTCATCCAGAGCAGGAACCAGCGAGCAATGGCCCATGGGCCAAATCCGTTCTGCTACCTGCTTTGGTAAATTAAATTTTATTGGAGCTCAACCATGCTCGTTCACTTACATATTGTCTGCGGTGGCATTCATGCAACAACGGCAGAGTTGACTAGTTGCAACAGAGGCCTTACAGCATGCAAAGCCTAAAATATTCACTTTCTGGCCTTTTGCAGAAGAAAGGTTACCAACCTGTGATGGACCACTGGACTTGGACAAGCTCAAATGTCTGTGATTCTATCAAGGTACTAAGTTATGATTTAAAGAGGCAGGACAAAACCCAACAGAACCCAACTTTCACCATTCTTTCAGCCACTTATTAAAATGCAAATACATCTTCCTTCTCCAGGAAGGCTGGGAAAGTGGCCTGTATATCCTCTCTCTGTTCTACTTGCCTCTTTCTCATAGATGGACTTACTATGGTTTCAGGAAACCAAGCTTAAGCTTCTAGGCCCCTCACTTGCTTAGGCCTCTTCCAAGGCTTTGTAGCTAATTTGTTCTTTTTCTTAAAGAGTTTTCTCATAAAGGAGGGTGGGGTGAGGCTCTATCCTAATTCTATTTAACGTGTATTTTAGTTTCCTAGGCTGCTCGAGCAAATACCATGAAATGGGTTGGCTTAAACAATGGGAATTTATTAGCTTATGGTTTTGAGACTAAAAGAAAGTCAAATCAAGGTATCATCAAGACAATGCTTTCTCCCTGAAGACTGGCGTTCTGGGGCTGGCTCCCCTGTCACATAGCAAGGCACATGGTGGTGTTTTCTAGTCTCTGCCTTCTCTTCTGGTTCCACTGATGTCCAGCTTCTTACTTTCTATGGCTTTCTGTCTTTGAATTTCACTCTGCCTATAAAGGACTCCAGTAATAGGATTAAGGTCCATCCTGACTGAGATAGGACACACCTTAACTGAAGTAGCCTCATCAAAATGTCCCACCCACAATGGGTTCACACCCACATGAATGGATTAGGTTTAAGAACATGCTTTTCTGGGGTTCACACAGCTTCAAACCACCACAATGTGCCAGGCTGGCCTTTGCCTCTCACTGTGTTAGAACTCCTGAGGTCAAGGGCGGGAGCTTTCCACTGCCAACTTCCATGGGACAGCCCCTTCCCTGCCACTCAGGTCATCCAGTGGGAGCTGCGACTCACCCCCAGGTTTGGCCCATGTAGGTGGGTGGGTCAGGTCAGGCTTCCCCTCTATCCACACAGGTTCATTTAGGACAGGAGAGGTCCAGCTGCAATCTCCAAGCTGGCATTGCAGGGCCAGGTCCCTCGAGGGTTATCAGGCACTTGCCTTGTTGCCATTAATAAAATTAATACTTTGCTGCCCATTGGGATCCCTTGTGTCTGTTTTTAATCAAGCAGAGAAGGGAAAGGGACAAGCAGATGGCACCCCGAACCCAAAACAAGTATCACAATCAGGGAAGCGGATGTGGCTCAATCGATAGGGCTCCCGTTTACCATATGGGAGGCCCCGGGTTCGATTCCCAGGGCCTCCTGGTGAAGGCAAGCCAGCCCGTGCGGCGTGGTGAGCTGACGCAGCAAGATGACGCAACAAAGGGAGACAAGTAGACACAGAAAAATGCACAGCAAATGGACACAGCGAGCACAAGCAGCAAGGGGGGATAAATAAATAAATAAAATCTTAAATAAAAAAAAAAAGTATCACAATCAGTTTCAAAATGGATCTGATATTCATTCACAGGTATAAATGACGGCCAGCCCAGAGATATTTGAATTTCAAAAAGGAACAAATGATACTGGGTTTTCAAGTAGTTTAGCTGTTCTTCTTTAGGTTTTTGTGAATTTTCCATATATTCTTCAGTCACTATGTATTATTTGTATCAAAAATAAATTTAAATATGCATTTATTGTGTTTCACCACATCCCCCTCCAAAAAAAAAAATCATTGGTATTTTCTGCTCGCGTTTGATATTGAGTTGACTAGCATTCTGTTCTAAAGCTGGAGTTCAGCATCCTTGTTTTGGCAGATTCATTTATTCATGTATTGGTTCCTTCAACACATTTTTACTTAGCACTTTTTATGCTTTTTTATGTGTCCCAGGCATGGTTATGGGTGCTTGGCATTCTGGCATCACCTTGAGTTCCCAACCCAGTTCTCCCCCTAACTAGTTATGTGAGTTCAGTCTAGTTACTTAATCTCTCTGTGCCTTGATTTTCTTTTATGTGAAATAGGAAAAACATTAGATTAAATGAGTTCGCATGTTTAGCCTAACACCTGGCTGTTATAAGCACTGGAAAAGGATCAGCTATGCTCATCACAAATGCAGATGAGGGAAGAGCTTCGGCAGCATGAGGTTGAAGGAGTTTCTGTCTTTGGGTTTCTATTTTCAGCAAAGGGGAAAATGGTTAGGTTGCCAGTTTGAGAAAAGGGAAGAAGACGTGAGAAAAGAGAGAAGTGCAAGGGTAGAGGGTGGTGACACCCCTTTGGTACAGAGAAACACATGGATTAGTCCAGGCTGGGTTTTATCTGGGTGGCATGATGGAAAGAGCAAGGAAGTTTAGGATATGGAGGGCAAGAGAGTGGGTGATGAGACACACAGCAGCAGCAGCTTGCTTCTCTAAGTAGGGCATCAGAAGGACACACAACCAGAATGAGCCACCCCATCAGTTTAGCGGACAAGGAAATCTGCATCGCCTTTATTTTTCAAATGGAAACCAGTCCAGGCTACAACATGCCAGATTACCAGGAAGTTCAGTATCTCCCACTTGGGGCTTCCCATCAAATTCTTAGCATTGTCCAAAAACCCCCATGTGCTTCTTAGTGTCTCAAAAGCCAGTCCTGTCCAGTTGCATGAAGCAAAACTCTGACATATGTCCTTGAGGCTGAAGAAAACCACAGCCAGAACTGGACTGTTCTGGAACTCAGCATGCTGGGCAGTATCACTAATTCTTTGTCTAATTCAAAGAAATCACTGGCATTATTGTGGGTTTCAGGGCACAGCTATTCTGAAGGCAGTAAAATCCTGCTTTTCCAATGATATCCCTACCCAGGGAGCCAGCCAGCAGCCCTAAGGTCACAGCCTTTTAGTTCCCACTCACAACCCACCCCAATACCAGGTCAGAACCATCTTTCCCACCCCCACCCCTGACAACACAGGCCATCCCACTAAGCCCAGGTCATCAGGCCAGCCTGCCCATTTTCTGTGGACCAAGAAGTTTGGGTGAAGATTTGGGGGACAAAAATCTGATTGGAAATCAGTCCAAGAGATAAGAAGACAAGAATGAGTTCAATAAGTACAGAAACTCTTTCAAGGAGGCTTGCCATAAAGCAGTACAGAGAAACGGATGGTAACTAGAAAGAAATGTAGCAGTAAGGAAAAATCTTTGGGTTCTTTTGTTGTTGTTTTAAGATGGGTGTTGTGTCAGCAAGTTTGAGTGTTGACGGGAATGAGTTGAGAGAAGAAAATTGGTTATGCAAGATAGAGGGAAATATATGGACCAGAGGGTTGGCGAGGGAGGACAGTTTCTAGCACGTTAGAAGAAATGCTGTTCTTAGATGAAGTACAGAATAATAAGTCCTTAGTAACAAGAGAGAGGAACTTGGAGGTAGAGCAGGCTCTTAGAAGTGAGCAGAATTTTAGGTACGGGGGGTTCTTTTCAACTTTTTGCCAGAAGGTGGCAGTAGACTGCTTCATAGAAACCAAACAACCCTTAAGAGGGCTCCTTTGGGAAAACAGCAAAAATTAAGAACACTCATTTTTTGGTTTTTTGTTTATTTGTTTGTTTGTTGTTTTTAAGACTAGATAGATGTACTGAAGGACTGTACCGCTGCCTCCTACTCTTGCAGTCTCACCTTAAACAGCCACTTCTCAGTGAGTCAGTCCTTCCTTGTCCAAACTATCTACGGAGAGCCACAAGGCTCTCTGGAGAAGGTGAGTCCCTGATGCGACTCTTAAAGGGTAGGTGGTGCTATCCAGAGGGAGAGACGGGGAGAGGACAGTGCAGGCAACTCTAACTGGGACGGATTAAGAATGAGATGGAAGGCAGAAAGAGTAATCAGGAGAGAGTTGCCAATCGCGCTGGAGCAGGGCGGTGAATATGGAAAGCACAGGATGGCCTTACAGAATATGTAGGAGGTCATATGTAGAGGCAAAGGAAAGTGAGAGATCCAGGATGACTCTCAGGTCTTTAGCTTGGTGACCAGAAGAGGGTGATGTAAAAGGGTGCAGGGAGAAAGAATGCAGGAGGCAGAACTGGATTGGCCAAAGGTGATGACTACAACTTTGGACTGTGGTGTCTGAGGTGTATGGAGAAGAATCCGGGGAAGATGTGCAATTTTACAGTTAAGCTTGGAGGAGAGGGCTGAGCTGAAGTAATAGATTTGGTTATAGTCAACACAAGTCCAACATAGAGTGAGGACAGCTGTTGGCAGAGCAGACAGAAGAGGAGCTCGTCAACCATGAGATTCACCAGTGTTTAAAGGATGGACAAAAGACAAGAAGTCCATCCAGAAAATGGTTGGAGAAGTGTGAAAAGAACCAGGAGAAAGCGGAGTCATGGGAGCTCGAGCAAGGAGTGAACTTCAGAAAGGTTTGATGAATAGAGTCAAACATAGCACAAGGTCCAGTTATTTAACCACGGAGAGTGCCCTCTAGTCTTGGCAATGCAGAAATCATAGTGGATCTTGGTGGCGCTTGCTGAAACCAGAGAGCAATGGGGTATGGGAAGTCCTTGAATGGAAATAAATGTCCTATGGAGAAATGTGGATAAATGCACATACATAAAGACTTTAGAAGACTGATTATTAAATATCTCTGCCCACTTTTCTCAAGGTATAAGATCGTTTGCTACCAAATAATTGCAACGTTATGAATATCAGTGAGATGATCTCTGCGGTCTAAAATTTTCACATAGAGAGAACTTTTCATGTACCAGAAAAATTAATTTAATCCTCACATCAAACCTATGAAGTAGTATCTTTTATCCTCATGACTGAGTTGAGATCATAAGGAATTTGCTCAGGGTGACACTGCTGCAGATTAGCCTGGCTGGGAGTCAGAAAGCCCCAAAGCCACTCCTCTTAACCATGTCACTAAATGGTCTCTATTTAAAGAAGTCGTCTAATTATAGTCAGGTTATATACTAAGAGTTCATTTGTAAGTAATTTGCTCAGATCTGGGAACAAATTTTCCCGTAGAAATGTGATCAGTGGTGACTGCTCCCAAAACACCCACAAAAGCATTTTTAAAGTAGAATGCATGAGTTCTTTGTAACAACAAATCATTGTTTCACAACAATGCAAGGTGTTGGTGGAGGGGTGATGTACCGCATCCCTGTATGATGTTATGCATGTTTATCTTGCAAATTCACAACTTTTAGTAAACATTTATTGTTTACCTATGTTCATATTTTTTAATTGCAAAAAAAATAAATTAAAAAAAGTTAGAATGAGTGAGAAACACCATCTATGGACAACCAAACAAACAAAAAAATCCAAGGCTTTTGCCATACTAGTGATTAAACACAACAGCAAAACTATATCATTGAGCAAGAAGTTTTAAAAATTTCTCTTAAATGATAGTACGTGATTAAATGCAGATAAGAAAGTAAGGAGGGGAAGGGTTCCAGGCATTGTCATGGACATGAGGGTGATGGCCCTGTTTCTTTATCCTGTCCAATTTACTTCAAACTTTATGGTTTTCCCACCCCCTTGCTTCAGGTCACTTGTTACCCATGATTGGGGGAGTTTCTTGACTCATAAATGTAATTTTGAAATGAACAAAAGATTTTCTTTAAAATTAGTTAAAATTTTTTTAAAAATTAGTTAAAATATGTAGTAAAATAAGTAGTTCAGCGCTTGGCATAGAGTAACTAGTTTATTTGTGATGGGTAGTTTTCTAGGTTCTTTCAAAGTATTAACAACAATTATAGCAACTCTATTTTTGCCTGTAGGGAAATGGAGGCCCAAAGAGACAAGTAACTTTCCCCAGATAACCCGGCCAGTCAATGTCAGATCCAAAATCCAAACCCATACTTTCAACCCCATTAAATGGGAGGAAAGAGGCTAATGAAGATTAATCAAGATTACCCGAGGTCAGCAATAAAGCTGTGAGAGAGGAAGACATGGGCAAAATCAAATACTCGTCAATGCCCCTCTCCCTATGGAGGCAAACTTGGTGGGGAAGAGACAGTGACTCCTGTACTTCCAGCCAGATACCTGTGAGTCGTGTTGGACCAAGGGAGCTAGGCTGCTCCCCAGGGAAAGAAAGGGTGCTGGAGAGGGTGAGGGCATCCTCGGACTGGAACATCGGGGCTGTGGGTGGTTTAGAAAGGAGGAATGTGCAATGTGCAATTCAAACACGTGAAAGAAAACTCAGCATTAACAGCTCAGCGTGGGGAGTGCTTCACCTCCCTCCCTCAAGTTCTCAGGATCCAACTATTTAACACTTTCATTATTTTCTTCTTTATTTTTCCTTCCTTGTGATTTTGCCAGCTGGATTGAGGGACAGTTGACAGACAAGAAAATTCACCAGTTTTCAGTATGCCATTCTATGAGTTTTGACAAATGTGCAGTCGTGTTACCTCCACCAGTCCTGATATCGCACATTTCCAGCACTTCCAAAAAAAGGTCCCCTGTGCCCCTTGGCCTCAATGCCCTCCCCTCACCCCCTGGCCCCTGGCCACCACTCTGCTCTGCTTTCTGTCACTACAGTGTTGCTTTTTAAAGAATTTCATATAAGTGGAAACATACATTATGTACTCTTCCATGTCTAGTTTCTTTCACTTAGCTTTGTGCTTTTAAGAGTCACTCGTGGCGCTCGCTCTATTCTCTGTAACGGGAAAGCCGCGAACTACATACAAGAGACTGAACTGTATCTGCCTCTTATTTCCAACAGACTCACGTTTCAACTTTCGCTCACAACAAAAAGCCGGGGAAAATTTGTTAATCCTTTTTTTTAAAAAAGTTAATATAAAATTATAGCAAAAAAAAAAAAAAAAAAAGGAACCTGAACTTTAGTAACACAGCTGGAACAACCCGCAGCGGCGGGAGAAAAGATTTAATTTAGTTGATTTTCTGTGGTTGTTGGTTGTTCGCTAGGCTCACGGTGATGGAAGCTGCACATTTTTTCGAAGGGACCGAGAAGCTGCTGGAGGTTTGGTTCTCCCGGCAGCAGCCCGACGCAAAACAAGGATCTGGGGATCTCCGCACCATCCCAAGATCTGAGTGGGACATACTTTTGAAGGATGTGCAATGTTCAATCATAAGTGTGACAAAAACTGACAAGCAGGAAGCTTATGTACTCAGTGAGAGTAGCATGTTTGTCTCCAAGAGACGTTTCATTTTGAAGACATGTGGTACCACCCTCTTACTGAAAGCACTGGTTCCCCTGTTGAAGCTTGCTATCCCTTGCTTGCTATTACAGTGTGGGTTTGGCTCAATTCAAAGCTTCTTTTATTCTCGTAAGAATTTCATGAAGCCTTCTCACCAAGGGTACCCACACCGGAATTTCCAGGAAGAAATAGAGTTTCTTAATGCAATTTTCCCAAATGGAGCAGCATATTGTATGGGATGGATGAATTCTGACTGTTGGTACTTGTATACTCTGGATTTCCCAGAGAGTCGTGTAATCAGTCAGCCAGATCAAACCCTGGAAATTCTGATGAGTGAGCTTGACCCAGCAGTTATGGACCAGTTCTACATGAAAGATGGTGTTACCGCAAAGGATGTCACTCGTGAGAGTGGAATTCGTGACCTGATACCAGGTTCTGTCATTGATGCCACACTGTTCAATCCTTGCGGGTATTCGATGAATGGAATGAAATCGGATGGAACTTATTGGACCATTCACATCACTCCAGAACCAGAATTTTCTTATGTTAGGTTTGAAACAAACTTAAGTCTGACCTCCTTTGATGACCTGATCAGGAAAGTTGTGTTAAGTCTTCAAGCCAAGAAAATTCGTGACCACCTTGTTTGTAAATCAGAGTTCTAACCGTCGCACAGTGCTTTCTTCACCCCAGAAGATAGAAGGTTTCAAACGTCTTGATTGCCAGAGTGCTATGCTCAATGATTACAACTTTGTTTTTACCAGCTTTGCTAAGAATCAGCAACAACAGCAGAGTTGATTAAGAAAAATGAAGAAAAAACGAAAAAAGAGAACACACATAGAAGAAGGTGATGGCTACTTACTAGATATTGATACTGGGGGCCATGCTTTCCATAACCACCACCTTGTAGTTGCAGAAAGCCCTAGTTGTAATCATAGTGTAATCACTTTGAATTGTTGCATGCATTATTATATCAAGGAATTAGATATCTTGCATGAATGCTTTCTTCTGTGTTTAGGTATTCTATGCCACTCTTGCTGTGAAATTGAAGTGCGTGTAGAAAAAACCTTTTACTGTATGAAACTTTACAACACTTGTGAAAACAATTCAATTTGGTTTATGCATAGTATAATATTTCTCCAGGTATCATCCAAAATTCCCCACAGAGAAGGCTTTCGTCTCATTAGGTG
This sequence comes from Tolypeutes matacus, assembly GCA_026826555.1. Taxonomy (NCBI): domain Eukaryota; kingdom Metazoa; phylum Chordata; class Mammalia; order Cingulata; family Chlamyphoridae; genus Tolypeutes; species Tolypeutes matacus. The sequence goes on from JAKSZT010054399.1 coordinate 9,823,910, forward strand.
TTGGCCTCAGCCAAACCATCTGGGACTGTTCTATTAAATTGCTGCCTGAATTTTACATCCAGTTACCTCCAGTTTCTAGAATATATTCTCTACTAATGTTATTGAAACCAATTTCTACTTCATAACAGATGTTTTTTTGCAACAGCAATTAAAGTTTTTTTTTCCACTAGTCAAGTTCTATTGAGAAAATGACTGCAGTTATTCATTTTGTGAATTATTTTAACATTGCTCCCTCCATTTGTAGTCCTCACCATGGAGTACCTTCCTCTCAACCCCCCAAATAAAGCAATACTCTTATACTGTGGGTTTATACTAATCTCATACCCAAGAGGGGAAAAGGGAGTGGACCCTGGTCCCAATTTTCCTTTAAGGTCACATGAATTTGGTCTCCTTTTTTATTGGTAGATTGGTGACAAAAATAGAGTGCTGTAGCTTGAGAATAGGGTGCATGGGCAGAATTATATGGAAATCTTAAACCATGCTGTCTCCCTAGTAGGTCAGTAAATGAGATTAGCTTATCATGAGCACCGTGCCTTTACTAATGTGCTAAGTAGTATAAATGGTGTTTATCACAAAATTTATTAGGGAGATATAGATTAAAGGTACTGGATTCAGTCAAGTCAGCTTGGGTCATTCACTTCAACTTTTACTTTAGCAGCCATTTCCACTAATTTCCATTAATAATACACTGAAAGCTTTGGTTCAAAGCAGAATCAATGTCTTTGCTAACCTATCCTGAGACTTAAAGTACTGTGACTTAGTGGTTTGTGATGCATGTGAGTGTTCTGACTTCATGTGTTTCCTTTCACCATGATTTGATAGGATAAATGAAGTGACTGCTCAGAGTGAGAGCTATCCAGGTTATTCAGGTGTCACAGTGAAGCAGTGAATGCTATTCATAAAACATAACATGAAATTCCAAAATAGTCACTTAATGGGAATTGACAAGAAATATATGCTGTCAAGAGTAGGCATCTTTTAGCTATATTTGCATACTCTGGGATTTAAGCAGCTGAGAGACAGTGAAGCTAATTAAATTTTGTATTTATTCTTGTCCTCAATATTTTTTATTCTTTCTGGATTGGTACCGTGATGTTTTTGTTCCTTCCGTATTGATATATGAAACACCTTTTTTTAGTGTTTCTAAACAGTCTACTTGGTTTGAAATCAAGTGGTTGGAACACTGTTTTGACTTATTTTAAGCATGTTGTTCAAAGTTTCATTGAAGAAGCATTCAATCAAAGTGTAATCAGTTTGTGATTCTGTAAGTAGCATAGCACCTAATGTTTGGTGCTCTGGTTTTTTGAGGACCAATACTCAAAGTGGATTTTGTTCTTGAACAGTATCCCAGCAGATTTGATGACATTTATTGGCTTGAGGTCTGGTTTTTTTCTTTCTTTTTTTTTTTTTTTTTAAGTAGAATTCTACCTAATGTTTGATAAAGTGCACAAATTTGTATGGGAAAAAGCCTAGGAAAATGAAAACTGTAGATTGGATAGTAATCTAAATCTTAGTGTGATAGAGGAGGGGAAATTTTGGTGCCATAAATTCTCCCTTCATGGTGTTGAAATCCGTTAAAATGTATTTCATTTCTGTGCCACAATTTATGCTTCAATAAGAGTTTGCTTAATTCATTGTAAAAAAAAAAAAAAAAAAAAAAAGAGTCCCTCGTGGCTGCATATCAATAATTCATTCCTTTAATTTGCTAAGTAGTGTTCCATTGTATGGCTATACCAAATTTGATTCCATTTACTAACTGGACATCTGGGTTGTTTCCAGCTTTTGTCTATTATGAATGGAGTTGCTATGGACATTCAAGTACAAGCCTTTGTGTTGACACACATGCTTTCATTTCTTTTGGGCAAATACCTAGAAGCTGGTCATGTAGTAAGCATATATTTAGTAATATTATAAGAAGCTGCCAAACTATTTTCCAGAGTGGCTGTATATGATTTTCATCTTAAAACAGAAGGAAGTGGGGAAAGGAGAAAAAAAAAAAAAAAAATATATATATATATATATATATATAGCTATTGTTTAGTAAAAATCAACATGAACAGGACTTAAGGGAAAAAAATAAGTCTGGGATTAGTGATGGGTTCCTTTTCTATCTGCACTTCTTTTCCATTGGCCACAAATTGAATTCATTGTACTTTGGCTTCTTCAAACTAACATAATGTAGAACAGGTATGACTATTCTCTGACCTCAAGTTTAAGTATGCTAGAAAAAATGTGTTTTTATGTTCTTTAGATCAAATTAATTTTGGCTCGCTGCCCACAGCTCTGAGGATTTGTCACCTGTAGGAGCAGGATGCAGTTTGTCTTAATCTGACAAAGGGCTGCCAACTATGTAAAGTACCAGAAATCTGTTGGTTTTATAAGAGGTATTTATTTGGGATAAAAACTTACAGTTACAAGGCCATAAAAAGTCCAACTCAAGGTTGCTTTCTCACCAAAATCAGTTGCCACATGTTGAAGGAAGACGGTTACTGATTTCTGGCTGGTCTCTGCCTTCTCCTCTGGACTTCTTCTCCCTCTTGAGGCTCTACTGCTCTGCTTCTCCCCAATTTCAGGCAAAATGAGTCATCTCTCCCCGGGGCTTCAGCTGTTTAAGCCTTCTTTCTGTCACATGGCCAGATCAAAAAATGACTGAGCTCTATGTGTGTGTGTGTGTTTGTCTGAATGTCCATTTATATCAGACCCAGCAAGGGGGCAGGGACTCAAGCTGAGTCACACCTTACTGACATGGTCAAATCAAAAAGCCCTCAAAGCAATCTTAGCAGGTAACCTAATCAAAGGCACCTCAGCTGAATTTAACGCAATCAAGGGGTATCACACCCAAAGGAATAGATTCGTTTACAAACACAATCTTTCTCTTTTTGGGATTCAAAAATAACCTCAAACTGCCACATAATTGTTTCCAAAGAGGTTTGTAGATGAAAACCAGGGGGAAAAAAGGTCTGCTTCCCATCCAAGTACACCTGTTAGCTACTGGAATCAGAGTCGAGAAAGAGAAAGATAAAAGGCAAACAAATTAACACTAAAAAATTATACCTAATAATAGTTGTACCATGGTTAATAAAAACTCATGTTATAATAGGTTCAAAAAAGAACACACAGAGCCACTAGGACACACAAAACTACTAGAAATATTTGTTATCAAATGGAAAGAGCTCACATTCCATTTGCCAGAAAGGATGATGCCTTACAGGAGATGCTTCCACCCGAGTGACCTTCAAATTGCTCGCCCAGAATCAATAAACACCCTTAACTCAGAAGAGACAAAATTCACAGGCTGCGCCTGGATGAAGCTGAGCGGAGAGTGCGAAGACCAGAGGGAGCCTCCTAGAAGGGGGGGGGGGGTCATCTCTGGCAGCAACAACAGACTGGGGTGGGCTTTGGGCCTTTTTTCCCCCATACAGTTAAGTCCTTTTATTATCAGATATTTCTGCTTTTTTTATGCACCAGAGAGAGCGTAGAAACTAGAATCGGGCACAGACATTGACAAAACTCTGGAAGACAGAAATAGTGTGAGCATATACGGTGAGGACGCATGGTGTGCTGCAGGTGGCTAATCATTCTGTTCCACTTTCATGACGATGGCTGTAAATTGTGCCCATGATGCCATCTCAATGGCCAGTCACGGAGAAAGCTCAGTGAGATCGCCATGGGCCTGAGCGTCATTAGCAGAAGTAGCTGACACCACGCTACCTCCATTTGCCTCACCCAGCAGACAATAGTCACCCCTCATCACACCTGATCACTTGGAAGCATTTGTCACAATGGATTGATCCTTCCTTCCTGGCTCCCTGGTTTTCCTCCTCCTTCCTCTCTGCCCACTCCAGCTCTCGCACTCAGCCTCTAAATGGTGGCATCCTGAACAGCTTCGTCCCTCCCTGTCCACTGTCATGCGAGGCAATCTCGTTAATAGACCTGTTTTTTCCAAGCAGTTTTATTCACATACCACATAATCCCTCCAAAGTGTACAATCAATGGCTCTCAGTATAATCACAGAGTTGTGCTTTCATTGCCACTATCAACTTTAGAACATTTTCATTGCTCCCGAAAGAAAAGCCCCATACCCCTTTACACCCCACTATTGTTGACACTTGGGATTGCTGTGGTACCCTTTTTACAACTAGTAAAAGACTATTTAAGTATTACTGTTAACTATAGTCCATAGTTGGCATTAGGTATACATTTTCCCATATACCACCCTGCGATTAATGCCTTGTAATAGTGACATACATTTGTTCTAATTAATGGAAGAACGTTCTTAGATTTAGTATACCTGGTTTAAGTACCATATCCTCCCTGCACAGCCTCTCTCTCTTCTGCCTCTCTCCAATTTGGAGGACATTTGTTACACCTCCAGGGGTGTTTCTCTAGAGTTAGGAGCTGCAAAGAGCTGGATGGAGCTGCCCTGCTTCTTGGATAATCCTTCCTTGCCTTTTTGTGCACAATCAGCCCATTCCTTTGTTTTATTGCTGCTGGTGGATTTTGGGTGACACTTACCCTTGGATTGTTCAGTGTCGGGTTTCGTGGGGAGAAAGATTTTTGAGATGGGATGTCCTTCTGCCAATTTCAGTCAGAGGTCAAACTTAATGACTATGTTTTCTTTAGGTTAAAAAAAAAAAATTAAAAGAATGAGGTGTTGGTAATATTCTTGCTGTCCTGATTTTGTGATAATCAGCGTAGGCTAAACATTCACTATATTAGAAACCATGCATGTGTCCCCAGACCTAGTTTTTCTCCCTAGGCCTGGTTTTTAGAATGCTGGTGATAAACTAAGACTGATTTATGATATAACCATCCTGTATGGGAAATGACTGTAACTCTAGGTATCTTTGGTCAACCTTAAGAGATATAGCAAGGGGGCGGATGTGGCTCTGGTGGTTGGGCGTCCGTGTCCCATATGAAAGGACCTGGGTTCAATCCCCAGGACCTCCCGGTAAAAATTAAAATAAAAAAGAAAAATATAGAAGGCACACAGGTTGCCAGGCCCCATGTGTGGGTGAGCCGCCAGGCCCCGCAAGCCACGCAGCAAGATGATGAAGTAATAGGAGAGTGACACCAGGAAGAGCCAAGATGAGACATGCCAAAAAACCAGGAATTAAGGTGGAACAGGCGGTAGGATGCCTCTCTCCCACATTGGAGGTTCTGACGATCGAATTCCAGTGAAGACAGGAGAAGGATGAGAAGAGAGGGCAGGAAACAGACACAGAGAATTGAGAATTGCCCAGCAGATGGATACAAAAACAGCAAAAATGGGGGTGGGGGAGTGTAAAATGGATATAAATAAATAAATAAAAAATAGGGTGGGTTGGGGGAAAAATATAGCAAATGTAAGGTATGGACTATAGTTAATACTGTAGTAATATTTTGACGATATTCTTTCATAATTTCTAACAAATATTTCACAACAATGTAAGGTATTGGTGGTGGGGTGATGTATGGGAGCCCTGTATGATGTTATGCATGTTTGTTTTATAAGTTCACAACTTTCACTATACACTTATTTTTTTTTTTTAAAGATTTATTTATTTACTTTATCCATTTTAAACCTCCCCCCTTCCCCATTTGCTGTTTTGTGTCCATTCACTGGGCAATTCTCTGTGTCTGTTTCCTGCCACCTCTTCTCATCCTCCTCCTCCAGTCTTCAATCCCGGAGACTTGCGATGTAGGAGATAGGTATTCTGCCACCTGCACCACCTCGGCTCCTGGCTTCCGGAGCTTTCAGAGCATCTCGTCTTGTCTCTCCCCTGCGTCCCTCCCCTGTTGCGTCATCATCCCGCTGCATGGCTCCTGGGGCCTGGCGGCTCACCAGCACACAGAGCCTGGCAGCCCATGCGCCTTCTATATATTTTTTTTTTTATTTTACCGGGAGGTCCCGGGGTTCGAACCCAGGTCCCTCCATATGGCAGACGGACGCCCAACCATTCGAGCCACATCCGCTCCCCTATACACTTATTGTTTATGTATGTTCATGTATGAATGATATACTTCAATAAAATTTAAAATAAAATAAAATAAAAGAATGAGGTGTTTCTGTTGTCTCTCTCACTCCAGCCTATCTATAATTTCCCTTCGCAGCTCTTCTCACAGTTGTAATTATATATTTATTAGGGATTTTTTCCCCCCTCACTAGTTGGGAGCTCCATGAAGGCAAGGACGATATCTCCACAGTGTCCTCAGTTCCAGGCTAAATGCCTGAGACATGATAGGTGTTGATAAAGTATTTTTGGATGAATGAATGAATCAATTAATTAGTCAAGCAATCAATCTATTCCTAGGGCCAGGTTATCCCCTCATTCATAGTATCATAGTAAAGTCCAGCATGCCCACCCCACATTGATTCCTCTGAGTGTGTATGTGTGTTTGTGTAGGTGTAGAGTTAGCAATAAGGTCTCTTTGAGTAATATACCTATTAACCTATGATATGCAGGATACTCAGCCATAGACCAAAGTGAATGGATCCTAAAAGTCAGGAAGTGGATGTGGCTCAAACAGTTGAGCTCCCACCTACTACATGGGAGGTCCCAGGTTTGGTTCCCAGTGCCTCCTAAAGAAGACAAGCAAGACAGCAAGCTGACGTGACAGACTGGCATGGCAAGCTGACATACAAGATGATGCAACAAGAGACACAAGGAAGAAAACATAATGAGAGACACAAAGCAGGGAGCGGAGGTGGCTCAAGCGATTAGGTGCCTCCCTCCCACATGGGAGGTCCCAGGCTCGGTTCCAGGTGCCTCCTGAAGAAAAGGCAGATGAGCACACAACAAATGTAAACAATGAGGGGGTGGAGAGAAATAAATAAAAATAAATCTTTAAAAATAAATAAAAAGTATGACTTCTTCATGTCTCGGTCCCCCCACAGCTTATAGGATAGAAGATATAGTCACTGTTAAGTGCCATATCAAAAGTCCAGGCCCAGTGCTGAGAGAGCACACATGGAATTTCTCTTTGCCTTCCCTAATAGGATTCTGATGCCAGCTGCCAAGATGATGTATTTATTTTTATCCCTAGTATAAAGTATTAACTGAGACCATGGATAAGGGCATCATGAATTCAGTGAAGGATTGGGTAAAACTAACCAGAGAAGGAAATTGCCTTCCTTACAATGTTTTCCATACGGAAAGATGTTTGGAAGCTCTTCCTTAGCAGGCTTGGGGCACGGTTTCTGAACCCCTGATCTTGAATCTGAAAAGCATCACTCTGTACAGAGCACACAATGCCTAACTTGGAGTCCCAGGAATTTTCTTTTTGAGAGTGATTCACCGGGAAGAACAAAGTGTCGATTACAGCTTTTCTTCCCCAGCAGAGAGGATGTTCCCCGCCCCCTTTTTTTTTATTAGAGGTGTGAGCTTACAAAACAATCAAGCATAACATGCAGAATTCCCATATATCACCCCTCTACCAACACCTAGGGTTGTTGTGGAACATTTGTTACAGATTATGAAAGAATATTATCAAAATATTACTGCTAATTATGGTCCATATCTTACATTTGGTGAATTTTCCAACCCCCGCCTCCATTATTAACACCATGTATTAGTATTGGACATTTGTTATAGTGCATAAGAGAATGTTCTAATATTTTTACTGTTAACCACAGTCTATCACCCACCACGTGGTTCACTGTGTTACACAGTCTCATGACTTTTACAATCTATCCAAAGGGTGTACTCAGTGGCTCTCAGTTTCATCAGTTGTGATGTCGTTGCCTCAGTAAATTTTAGAACGTTTCCCTTAGTCAAAAAAAAAAAAAAAAAAAAAAAAAATGTACTCCCTGTGACAGTTTGAAGTTCTGTTATGAATCCCAAAAAGAAAAAATACATATGTTTTTGTACTAATCCATTCCTGTGAGTGTGAGATCCTTTTGATTGGACTACATCAGTGAGGCATGAGCCAGCTTGGGTCTCCGTCCTCTTACTGGCTCTGATAAAATGGAGACACAGAGAGAGTCACACACAGGAGAAAAAGGAAGCTACCGTTGTGATCCAGCCATTGAGAAAAAAAGACTCCAGGTTCACCCAAAGCTGAGCTCAAGGAAAGACGCCCTGAGAGGCTCAAGTTGCTGAGGCCCAGAGAGAGATGACTGATTGGCCATAGCTGAGTCAAGGAGAAAGTAGAGCGAGGTGGGCAGACCCGCCATCTTGCCTGGTCCCACGTGGCAGGTCGCTAGGATCACCATAGCTGACTTTGGTGAGAAAGCTTCTCTGATGATGCCTTGGTTTGGACATTTCATGGCCTGGGAACTGTAAGCTTTTACCCTAAATAAAATCCCCATTAGAAAAGCCAACCCATTTCTGATACTTTGTAACAGCAGCCCTTTGGCAAACTAAGATACTCCCCCTATTATTGAACCTTTGCATTGATATAGAGCTTTCTTTGACATTGATACAAGAATATTACAATATTTGCTGTTAACTATAGTCCATAAGTTATATTAATTGTGTTTTTCCCATGTATCACATTTTGACCACCTTGTAATAGTGACAAACATTTTTCTAGTTCACAGAACATTCTTGTATTTGTACCATTAACCTCAATCCTCATCCAACTCCGGGTTCACTATGTTATTCAGTCCCTAGATTATTCTCCAGCTTCCTTTCCATTGACATTTATGTCCACAGACTACCCCTTTCAGCCACATTCACATTTATAAACCAGCCGTGTTAGCTATACTCACTATAATGGGTTACCATCAACTCGATCCATTTCCACATTTTTACAAATGAAGTCAATAAAAAATTCTACATACATTAAGCATCAGTACCCCTTCTCACCACTCATCCTATCTCCTAGTAACCTCTACTTCAGAGTTTAACTTCCTGTGTTTATTCTTCCTATTTAGTTCACATTAGTGAGAGCACACAATGTTTGTCCCTTTGTGTCTGGCTTATTTCATTCAGCGTAATGTCCTCAAGGTTCTTCCATGTTGTCACATTCAATTTCAGTTCTGCTGTTGGCAAATCATGGCATTTTTCCATTTTCAAAAAGCAGATTTCACATTGCTGTTTGCTCCAGTCATCACTGTGTTCCAAGAGGACAGAAAACTTTTGGCCTGCACAGGTGCATGCGACACTGCGGCAGAGAAAAGCACAAGGCGAAGGATGCCGAGAGGGGGGAGATGGCAGGGCTCTTGGATCTCTTCCAGGAGAACCACTGTGGAGGTGGTGGCTGTTATTAGAAGTAATTTCCTGGGAGCAGAGGTGGCTCAAGCGATTAGGCAACTCCCTCCCACAAGGGAGGTCCCGGGTTTGGTTCCCAGTGCCTCCTAAAAAGAAGACGAACAAGACACAGAGAGCAGACAGCGAGCACACACAACGAGGGGGGATGAGAAATAAATAAACAAATAGATAAATAAAAGTGATTTCCTCAGACTTTGGTACTTGATAAATGGCACTCTCACCTGTTCTTTTGGCCTCCCACTTCCACTTCCATTCTTTCATCCCAACAAGTGAATTGGTTATTCCCACCAAGTGAGCACAGAAAGATGGGGCGTGCCACACTAAAGAAGGATGTTTATGTGGGAGGGTGTGGGAGGTGTGGGGAGTGGGGCATATGGGAATCCCTATATTTTTTGTGTAACATTTATGTAATTTAAGTATCTTTAAAAAAAATTTTAAGCAATATACTTTCTTAATATTTAAAAAAAAATTAGAGAGATAAGGTTAAAGAGTTTAAAAATATTTTACTTAGCTGAAATTGTTTTCCTAGTGAGCATAAAATGCTAAAATATGAATGTCCATTTGTAAATTTAACTGTGTTTAGTAGATTAACAGTGAATGATAGATCTTGGATTTCATGGGATGGAAAGATGGATTGTTCAACATTAGAAATTAAAGCACATGATTCATTACATGAAATTATTCTTTTCAAAATGAAATACTTGGAGTTGTCTGTAAAAAAAAAAAAAAAAAAAAAATGGGGCATGAATTTATATGACCACCAGAGTCAGAATGTTCTGGAGAAAGGAGTTCCCCTTCCAGTATATCTGCCACCAGCACAGCCTAGCCAGGCAGGGATATTCCTCACGACCAGTTCCATCTAATGATGTACTGTTCCAATAAGGGAGTACCATTTTAGCTTCTTTTAGGATTAAATGCCCATAAAATACAATAAAAACTCTCCTCTAAGGCACGAGAAGCACAAAGGGAACTGCAGGCATACATCTGAAAATTCAGTTTGCTTTAGGGAAGAAATCAATTTTGTCATCTTTGCTGAACTGAAAGGCTCATTTATCTTCCTCTTTGTTTTTAATATCTTCCAGATATTTACCGTCTCTCAAAGACCATCTTTTATATGGGAAACACCTTTTTTTTAAAAAAAAGATTTTATTTATTTATTCATTCATTTATCCCCCCCTTGCTGCTTGTGCTGGCTGGGTCAGCCAACCACGCCGTGCAGGCGGGCTTGCCTTCACCAGGAGGCCCCGGGAACCGAACCTGGGGCCTCCCATATGGTAAACGGGAGCCCTACTGATTGAGCCACAGCCGCTTCCCTGGGAAACACCTTTTATCAAATGAAAAATGTTCAAAAGTTTGTCTCCCTCCAGATAAGACTCCTCTGTCTTTCATTTGCCATTTCGATCATCCCTCACATTTGTGGCCCAGAGATAATGAAACACTAGGGTAAGGGGGATAAGAAGGCAACAGGCAAAGAGCTGCCAAACCGCCTAAGACTTTGCTGCTCATTTGCCTGCTCTGAAATAATGGGGACCCAAAGACTCAAGACTCTTCCCACAAACTGATCCCAGCGCTGTCAAAAATACTTCAACACGCAAGGCCCGCTCGCGGCGCAGCGACGCACCAAAAAAGACGATGACGCAACCAGATAGAAAATAGAGGGAAAAAAAAAAAACCTCAACAACAGGGGAAGCGGAAGTGACTCAAGCAGCTGAGAGCCTGCTTCCCACATATGAAGCCCCAGGTTTGATCCCCAGTATCTCCTAAAATAAAACGATAAACAAAGAAACCAACTCCTGGTAGCTGATGTGGGTCCATGGTTGAGCGCCCCTTGCCACATACGAGGTTCTGGGTTCAATCCCCGGCCCCAGTACGTCAAACACACACACACACACACACACACACACTCAACATTACTGTTCTTGGTGGATTCATTAACTGTTTCATCAGCCAAACGTGGTACAGCACTCCAGGTTGGAGAGCAGATCTTGGTGGGCACTTATTGAAAATATGCTTTTAAAAGTCTTGAGCCCGGTTTCCTCGGGTGCTTGGCCAGCAGATGAGGGAATGAAGCACCACCGTCAGTAAGCTCCCAGCCGATGGGTGGCCCAGGAGGACCCCATGACCCAGGCTTTGCAGAGGTCTGTTGTGCTCTGGAGCTTCCTTCAACCAGGCAGCCACCAGCCACAACTTCAGGATGTCTGGGAACCAGAAGTAAAAAAATTTTACCTTACTTTGGCTAAAGCCCATTGCCTTTAAGAGCCTTTATCAGTACCTGTGGGACTTCTGCTGTTCTTAACCCAGGAACATCTGAAAGGAGAAACCTTGGTAAAGGGGGGAGTGGGGTCGGCCTCGCAACCCCAGCTGTTTGAGTTTTACCTGCGGCTTAGGGATCTCTCCCTTGCAGAATCCCTGCCTCCACCACACTGCCACCTGGGGCCCTGCCGCCTCTGGACCAACCAGCTCCTTGCTTATTCTTAGCGTAGCTGAGACAGACTGGTAAGAAAATTTTAAAAGGACTCTAATACCACTAGAGTCAAACAAAAGAGAATGTGTGATAAGGAAAAAAAAAAAAGTTCAGCTTTTAAAGTAGGTTTCGATCCTAACAGAGTAGGCTTTATTTCAGGCCCTATCCCATACCACACAGGAATCCTCTCTCTGAATACTATCGTTCTTCCTTTTGCTTCTTACTTTAAAAAAAAAAAAAAAACTATTGAAGTATATCATTCATACATGAACATACATAAACAATAAATGTCCAGTAAACATTGTGAACTTACAAAACAATCATGCATAACATCACACAGGGCTCCCACACATCACCCCCCCCACAAATGCCCTGCATTGTTGTGAAACATTTGTTAACAAATCATGAAAGAGCATCGTCAAAGTATTACTACTAACTGTAGTCCATATCTTACTTCCCTATACTATTTTTTAAGGATTTATTTATTTATTTATTTACTTTTATCCACCTTTAACTGCCCTCCCGCCCCCCGTTTTTGCTGTTTCTGTGTCCATTCGCTGGGCAGCTCTCTGTGTCTGTTTCCTGCCCTCTCTTCTCATCCTTTTCCAGCTGTCTTCACTGGGATTCGATCCTCGGAACCTCCAGTGTGGGTGAGAGGCGTCCTACCGCCTGTGCCACCTTACTTCCTGGTTTTTCGGTGCGTCACGTCTTGGCTCTCCCTTGTGTCACTCTCCTGTTACGTCATCATCTGGCTACATGGCTCGCGGGGCCTTGGGGGCTCACCCGCTCACAGGACCTGACGGCGCACCCATGCGTGGGGCCTGACGTGTTTCTTACTTTTTAACACACCCAATAACCTCCCCCTTCAAGTGAGATCCCCTCCCCACCCCACTCACTGGTATGCAGTAGTTTTAAAACTTTTTCTCTTCTTTTTTTTTTTTTTTTTTTTTTTTGCTTGTATAGAGTAAACATGCTTTCTGGAAAATTTTGCTTGGGATATGCATGTATTTGAAGGATGTAAGCAAAGCTTTCCACAAAGAAGTTGCTTTCACTAGATAATTAGGTAGAATTGGGTCCTGTTTTGGCATCTAAACTGTGGTGAATGCAGACACCGTCTTCAGGACGGTCCATGTCATTCATTTCATATATGTCTGAAGCGGCTTCACTGCCGAAGGCAGGGACACCATGGAGAAGGACATGACAATGAACTGGTCCCAACTATTTACAAATCCACCAGGACCATGTGTAGCAAATGCATTGTGGAAGCTGTGAGAGGAAATAGCACTGACTGGATAAACTCTGATGTTATAGTCTTTTACTTTGTGATATTTGCATATACACTTCTGTATCTCAGAGCTTAGGTCTAGTCAACAGCCATCTTACATTTATTAGAACTTACTACATAACGCTGCTTGCTTGGGAAAGGGCATATGCAACGGGTCTGATATTTCAGGCTGAACTTGCTTCTCTCTACACATGACCCCAAGTCCTGCATCCGCAGTCTGATGCCGGCTATTCCCACGACCAGCCAGTCTCCAGATGTGGAAGGTGCAAGTGCCCTTTCAGGGTGAAACAAGGGGCTTGCATTACAAGCAGTTCTGGGATCCCACAATTTAATTGGTTGTTCCCAACTTCAGAGAACCATTCCATTCCCTTGTGGACAATATTTAAAACATCTGAGAGGGGCATTGTCTTGGTTTCCCCCAAGCAGGTTTTGAGATGAGAATTTGGATCCAAGTAGTTCCTTTGGGAAGAAAAAGAAAAGCCCATATAGTTATGGTAACAAATAAGCTCCCAGTGTAGGCAACAGGAGCTCAATCCAGTAGAATCCACCTCAGAAGAGTCCCACTGAGAGGCGAGGAAGCTGGGGTATTTATCCACCACCTTCTGGCCTGCCTGGCTCCCAGGCAAAGCCCCCCTCCAGAGGCCAGAGATTGCAGAGAGAGGCAGGAGCCAATGGTATGCACAAGGCTGTCTTCAGAGAGCCACAGGGTGGGCCGGGAAGATGTGGGTGGCACCAAGTGTCTACCACAGGCATGGTGGTCTCCAGGAAGGTTTCTTGATTAGTGGTTGAGTAATACATTTTCAGTGGGCAGTGGAAGCCCCCACTTCAGGCACACATGGGCCGATAGAAGTCGAGGATCCTGCCCCTGGGCTGGTACTTAAACCCCATGGAATTGACAAGCACATCAGAGACTCACTGAGATGGTCTGAGAGGAGACCCACAGAAACCGGCAGGAGACGGGTCTGAACTTCTCTGACCTGGTTTGGGTTGAGCTTTTCAGCACCCATCTTCCTGTGTTCCTGCCCTCACTGCTGCCTTATTTCTCTCTTTTCCTTCTTTCCTTCCTCCCTTCTTCCTTTCTTTTTCTTGAAACAGCAAATTATCTCCACCTCTGGTGGTGATGATAGCACAATATTCTGAATGCATTTAATACCACTGTGTTCTGCACATGAAAGTAGTTAAAAAGGGAACTTTTGTGTTGTATCTATGTTACCACAATAAAGACTTTTAAAAAGTTACCTCCATCTTAAGCTGAGTCCTACCCCCAATAGTACCCCTTATATATAGGATCTAGCTTCATCCCTGTGGTAGTTGGAGACTTTGATGGACCCCAGAAAATCATGTCCATAGAGCTAATCCATTCCTGTGGGTGTGAATCTATTGTAGATGGGAAATTTGATTAGATCACTTCAGTAAGGCGTGGCCCAGGGTGAGTCTTAATCCTCTTACTGGAGTCATTTATAAACGGGATGAATAGAGAGAGATAGACAGAGAGAGAGCCAGAGGAAGCCAGAAGCTGAAGCAATGAAACCCAGAAGAGAAGCAGACACCACCATGTGCCTTGCCAGAGGACAGAGGAGTCTAGGAACACCGACAGCTGGTCGTCAGGGAGAAAGCATTGTCCAATGAAGCCTTGAGTTGGGCATTTTCACAACTCAGAACTGTAAACTTCTAAGTTAAAAAAGTCCTCATCGTAAAAGCCAACCCATTTCTGGTATATTGCATTCTGGCAGCAGTACTTTCCATTCAACAATTATTGCAACAAATGTTTTTGAGTAATTACTATGTGTCAGGCAGTGCTCTAAGGGAACAAAAGAGGCGGAAAAAAATCCCAGCCTTTGTGGAGCTTAATTTTAGTGAAGTTTACATTCTACACATGGTTCCATCAACGATTATTAATTCATCTACATGGACCACAGCACTCATCTGTATAGCGTTATTCCCTTCTAGGAAGCTTTTTTTTTTTTTTTTTTTTTTCATGTTTTTTTTTTAAAGTTAATTTTATTTACATATACCCAATATCCACCAAACATAAACTCCCCCTTCATCCCTTCCCCTTCACCTGGTAATCTCTAATCTACTTTTGGTCTCTCCAGATTTCCTATTTCTAGATGTCTGTTATAAGTGGCATCATACAATATTTATCCATATGTGTCATGCTTATTTCACTGAGCACATTTTCAAGGTTCTTCCATGTTGCAACATGCCACAGAACTTCATTCTTTCTTATGGCCAAATAGTACCGCATTGTGTGTATGTAGTACATTTTGTTTAACCATTCATTTATTGATGGACACTTGATTACCATCTTTTGGCTACTGTAAATAATGCTATTATAACCATTGTTTGAGACCAATCTTTCACTTTCTTTGGGTATATATCTAGAAGCAAAATTGCTAGGCCTTATGAAAATTCTATATTTAACTTTTGAAGAACCATCATATTGCTTTCCACAGTGGCTGCACATTTTACATTTCCACCAATAATGAACTAGAAGTCCAGTTTTTCCACATTCTCTCCAACACTCATGTAAAAAAAAAAAATAGTCATCTGTGGCAGTTTGAAATTCTTTTATGAATCCCGAAAAGAGAAAGATTATGTTTGTGAACTAATTCATTCCTATGGGTGTGAGACCCTTTGCCCTTTTTAAAATTGGGTTGTTTGTATTTTTGTTGTTGTGTTGTATAAGTTCTTTATATATTCTGGATATTAAGCCCTTATCCAAAAAATGGTTTCCAAAATATTGTCTCCCATTCTATAGGCTTTCTTTTTACTTTCTTGATAGTGTCTTTGGTTGTACAAAAGACTATAATTTTGATGAAATCAAATTTATTGTTTCTTCTGTTGCTTATGCTTTTGTTGTCATATCTACGAATCCATTACCAAATCCCAGTGCCTGAAGATTTGCCCCTATGTCATCTTCTAAATATTTCATAGGTTTTGCTCTTATATTTAAGTCCTTGATTCATTTTGACCTCTTTTTTTTAATATGGTATGAGGCAAATGTCTAACTTCATTCTTTTGCATGTGAATATCCAGTTTTCCGGCCCCATTTTTTAAAGAGACTATTCTTTCCTTACTGCAAGTACTTAGACCCCTTATCAAAAAAAAATCAATTGGTCAGAGATGTGTAGGTCTATTTCTGTGCTTTTGATTCTTTTCTATTGGTCTATATGTGTAGAATTATGAGAGGCCGACACTGTTTTTATTGTAGCTTTGTAGCAAAATTTGAAATCAGGAAGTTTTGAGTCTTCCAACTTGGTTTGTATTTTGTAAAATTGTTTTGGCTATTCAGGGCCCCTTGCAGTTCCATAATTTGAGGATTGGCTTTTCCATTTATGCAAAATAAGGCCATTGGAACATTGATAGACATTGCACTGAATTTGCAAATCACTTTGGGTGATATTGATACCCAATCCATGAACATGGGTGTCTTGCCCTTTATTTAGATCTTCATTAACTTCTTTCACCAGTGTTTCGTAGTTTTCAGTGTACAATTCTTTTATATCCTTGATTAAATTTATTCCTACATATTTTATTCTTTTAGGTGCTATTGCAAATGAAATTGCTCTCTTGATTTCTTCTCCCAATGGTTCATTGCTTGTGTATAGAAATAAAATTGGTTTTCGTGTGTTGACCTTTGCTGAATTCATTTTTTAGTTGAAAAAGCTTTGTTGTAGATTTTTAGGATTTTTCTGTATATAAGATCATAACATCTGCAAATAAAGATAGTTTTATCTTTATTTTCCAATTTGGATGCATTTTATTTCTTTTTCTTGCCTAACTGCTCTGGTAATAGCTTCAGTACAATGTTGAATAACAGTGGTGACAGTGGGCATCCTTGTATTTTCCTGATCTTAGAGGGAAAGCTTTCAGTCCTTCATCATTAAGTAGGATGTTAGCTGTGAATTTTTCTTTATGTTGAAGAAGTTTCCTTCACTTCCTAGTGTGCTAAGTGTTTTATCAAGAAAGGGTGCTCCCTATACAAGAATCAACTCAAAATGAATCAAAGATCTAAATATAAAAGCCAGGACCATAAAACTACTAGAAGAAAATGTAGGGAAACATCTTCAAGACCTTGTAGTAGGTGGTGGTTTCTTGGACCCAAAGCATATGCAAAAAAAGGAAAAGTAGATAAATGGGACCACCTCAAAATTAAACACTTTTGCACCTCACAGGACTTTGTCAGAAGGGTGAAAAGGCAGCCAACTCAATGGGAAAAAATATTTGAAAATCACATATCTGAAAAGGGTCTAATATCCAGGATATATAAAGAGATGTTACAACTCAACAATAAAAAGACAAATGACCCAATTAAAAAATGGGCCAAAGACTTGAATAGACATTTCTCCGAAGAAGAAATACAAATGGCAAAAAAACACATGAAGAAATGCTCAACATCACTCATGATTAGGGAATGCAAATCAAAACTACAATGAGATATCATTTCACATCTATCAGAATGGCCACTATTAAAAAGACAGAGAACTACAAGTGTTGGAGAGGATGTGGAGAGATAGGAACACTTCTTCACTGTTGGTGGGAATGCAGGATGGTACAACCACTATGGAGGACTGTTTGGCAGTCCCTAAAGAAGTTGAATATAGACTTGCCACGTGGCCCTGCAGTACCACTACTGGGTATATACCCAGAAGAACTGAGAGCAGTGACACGAACAGACATCTGCACACCGATGTTCATAGCCACATTATTCACCATTGCCAAAAGTTGGAAACAACCCAGGTGTCCATCAACAGATGAATGGATAAACAAACTGTGGTCTATTCACACGATGGAATATTTATGCAGCTGTAAGAAGAAATTAAGTCATAAAGCATATGGCAACGTGGGTGAATCTGGAGGACATTATGTTGAGTGAAGCAAGCCAGACACAAAAGGACAAATACTGTATGAATGCATTACTATGAACCAAATATATTGCATAACATATTGTTTGATTCAAAAAAAAATTCATATGTATCCATTACATTTAATTAAGATATGTATATATTTATTCATCTGTGTTTACTTTTTAGTTTTTAATTGTTTATATTTTCAATTATTAAATGTACAAAATAAAGTTAAAAAATGTTAAAAAAAAATCTAATGGAGTGTAATTTCTTCATGTTCATCTGGTTTAGTATTCTCTGGGCTTCTTCAGGGTGCACTTTCATGTCTTTTGCTAATTTGGGAAGTTTTCTGCCATTATTTATTTGAATATTCCTTCTGCCCCTTTCTCTCTTCTCCTTTTGGGACTCCAATAATGTATATACATATGCACTTAATGGTGTCCCATAGCTGTCTTAGGTTATTTTCACTTTTAATATTTCTTTTTTCTTTCTGTTCTTCAGCCTGACTCATTTCAAGTATTTTATCTTCAAGTTCACTAATTCTTTTTTCTGCCAGCTCCAATCTGCTATTGGAACTCTCCTGGTCATTTTTTTTTTTTTTTTTTAAGATTTTATTTATTTATTCATTTATCCCCCCCTTGCTGCTTGTGCTCGCTGGGTCAGCTAACCACGCCGTGCGGGCGGGCCTGCCTTCACCAGGAGGCCCCGGGAACCGAACCCGGGGCCTCCCACATGGTAAATGGGAGCCCTACTGATTGAGCCACAGCCGCTTCCCATATGCTTCCTTTTTTATTTTTTATTTTATTTATTTATTTTTTTTTTTATTTTTTTTTTTTATTTTTTTACCGGGAGGTCCCAGGGATCGAACCCGGGTCCCTCCATATGGGAGACGGACGTCCAACCAGTTGAGCCACATCCGACCCCCAGTCCTTTTTTAAAAACAGGCATTCATACTCTAAATTTCCCTCTGAGAATTGCCTTCTCTGCATCCTATAAGTTTTGGTACATTGTATCTCCAATTGCATTTTTCTCTGAGTATTGTTTTCTAATTTGCTCTGTACTTTCTACTTTAAACCATTGTTTGGTTAAGACAATGCTGTTTGATTTCCACATAATTGTGAATTTCCCATTTTTCTGTTATTGATTTCTAGCTTCACTTCATTGTTTTCAGAGATGTGACTTTTTATGATTTCAGTAGTTTAAAATTTATTGCAGCTTCTCTTGTGCCCTAAAATATGGTCTATCCTGGAGAATGATCCATGTGCACTTGGAAAGATTGTGTAGTCTGCTGTTATTGGGTGAAGTATTCTATATATGCCTGTTAGATCTGGTTGATTTATAGTGTTAATTATAAATTATTAAATACATAGATACAAAAAGATGGAAAGTAAAGGATGGAAAAAAATGTACCATGCAAGTAGTAACCAAAAAGAGTGGAGGTAGCTATACTAATATCACATAAAATAGATTTCAATCCAAAAGTTATAAGGGACAAAGATAGTCATTATATATAGATAGGTGTCCATTCAACAAGAAGATGTAACAATTATAAAAATATATGCACCTAACAGCAGAGCCCCAAACTATATCGTTGCCGGATTTTTTCTAGGTTCTTGGCTAAGCTACAAAAAATGAATTTTAAATGCAAGCCAGTTTAGTTAGGCCAGTAATTTATTAAGGAAGGGAGGGAAGAGAAATGAGAGGAAATAACAGATTATGGGTCCCAGGTAGAGAGGAAAGGGGCTGAAAAGGGAAAAAGAGGGCTTATTTACAGACTACAATTCCCCATTACAGATTACAAAATGCCCAGGTTTATTTGCATGCATGCTGATCCAGGCGGGGGGGGGGGGGGGGAGAAGGCAAGAACAGGGGCTGTTTTGATTTCCCACTTGCTTTTTAAACCATTAATTATTCTGCCCCTTTGCTAATGTCAGGGGAGGAGTCCCAGTTTTTGCTGTTTTGATTGGTTATCCCACCCATCAATCCCCCAGGAGGGCCAAATGATACAGCCCCTGGAGAATATCTGGGGCTTCCTCTTGAAAGAGGAAATCTCATTCCAAATGGGGGTTCTCACAAGTTCTTCCAGCAGCCATCTTGTGGGGTTATGATGACCATGTGTTTAATGGTTGCAATTTTTCTGCTAGGTTTCAAACCTGTCTATTGATTCCTAATCTAGCGTGCCTTAATATGAAGCAAATACTGAAAGATTTGAAGGGAGAATTTGACAGTTCTACATTAATAGTTGCAGACTTTAATACACAACTCTTACTAATGGATAGAATATCTAGTCAGAAGATCAATAAGCAAATGCAAGACTTGAATGATACTCTAAACCAACTAGACCTAACAGATATATACACAACACTTCACCCAACAACAGAATACACAGTCTTCTTTAGTGCACACAGACCATTCTCTAGGATAAACCATATGTTAGGTCACAAAACAAGTCTCAATAAACTAAAAAATATTGAAATCATACAATGTATCTTATCCAACCACAACAGAATGAAGCTAGAAATCAATAACAGAGGAAGAAATGGAAAATTCATAGGTATGTAGAAATTAAACAACATATCCTTAAACAACCAATGGGTTAAAGAGGGAATCAGAAGAAAATTAGAGAATATCTTGAGACAAATGAAAGCGAAAATACAACATACCAGCAGAAAAGGCAGTGCTGAGAGGGAAATTTACTTACATTAAAAGAAAAGAAAGACTTCAGATAAGAGACCTAACCTTAAAAGTAAAAGAACTAGAAAGACAAGATCAAACTAATCTCAAAGCAGGAAGAAGGAAAGAAAGAACAAAAATTAGAGCAAAGATAAATGATATAGAGAATCATAAAGAGAGAGAATCAGCAAAACAAAAAGTTGCTTCTTTGAAAAGATCAGTAAATTTGACAAACCTTTAGCTAGACTGGAAAAAAAAAAGAGAGATGATACAAATAATATAAAGCGGAAATGAAAAGAGGGGCATTACTACTCTCCCCACTGAAATAAAAATAACTATAAGAGGATACTATAAATAACTGTACACCAATAAATTAGATAACTTAGATGAAATGGACAAATTCTTAGAAATACACAAACTACCAACACTGATTCAAGAAGAAATAGAAGCTCTCAACAAACCAATTACTAGTAAAGAGATTGTTATCAGTAATCAAAACCCTCTCAACAAAGAAAAGCCCAAGACCAGATGGCTTCACAGGAGAATTTTACCAAACATTCCAAGAAGACAACTCCAACTCTGCGCAAACTCTTCAAAAATATTGAATAGGCAGAAACACTCCCTAATTCAGTCCAGCCTAGCATCACTTTGTAATAATGCCAGATAAAGACACCACAAGAAAAGAAAATTATAAATCAGTATCACTTATAAATATACATGCAAAAATTCTCAACAAAATACTAGCAAACTGAACTCAACAACATACTGAAAGAATTTTTTTTTTTTTTTTTTAAAGATTTTATTTATTTATTCATTTATCCCCCCCTTGCTGCTTGTGCTCGCTGGGTCAGCTAATCACGCCATGCGGGCGGGCCTGCCCTCACCAGGAGGCCCCGGGAACCGAACCCGGGGCCTCCCATATGGTAAACGGGAGCCCTACTGATTGAGCCACAGCCGCTTCCCTATACTGAAAGAATTAAACACCATGATCAAGTGGGATTTATCCCTGGCATACAAACTTGGTTCAACATAAGAAAATCAATTAATGTAATATACCACATTAATAGAATGAAGGGAAAAAAACACATGATCATCGCAATTAAGGCAGAAAAGACATTTGACAAAATTCAGTGCCCCCTCCTGATAAAAACACTTAGAACACTAGGAGTAGAAGGAAACTTCCTCAACATGATAAAGAGCATATATGAAAAAACCCACAGCTAACATCTTACTTAATAGTGAAAGAATGAGAACTTTCTCTCTAAGATCAGGAACAATACAAGGATCCCCATTGTCACCACTGTTATTCCACATTGTGCTAGAAGTTCTTGTCATTAGGAAGAAAAAGAAATAAAATGCATCCAAATTGGAAAAGAAGTAAAAATTTCTCCATTTGTAGATGACAGGATCCTATATAGAGAAAATCCTGAAAAATCCACAACAAAGCTCCTTGAGCTAATAAATGAATTCAGCAAAGTGGTGGGGTTCAATACCCCAAAATCATAAGTGTTTCTATACACAAGCAATGTACAATTAGAAGAAGAAATCAAGAAAAAAATACCATTTACAATAACAACTAAAAGAATCAAATATCTAGGAATAAATCTAAGGATGTAAAGGACTTGCCCACAGAAAACTATAAAACATTGCTAAAAGATATCAAAGAATACCTAAATAAATGGTAGAACATTCCATGTTCATGGATTGGAAGACTAGATATCATTAAGATGTCAATCTTACGCAAAGCAATTTATAGATTCAACACAATCTCCATCAAAATTCTAAAAACCTTCTTTGAAGAAAGGGAAAAGCCAATCATCTAATTATATGGGACCTAAATAGCCAAAACCATCTTGAAAAAGAACAATGAAGTTGGAAGACTCATAATTCATGATCTTAAAATATATTACAAAGTCACAGTAATCAAACACCATGGTACTGGCACATGGACAAACATACAGACCAGCGGAAATGAATTGAGAGCTCAGAAATCAACTGTCACATTTATGGCCAACTGATTTTTGCCAAGGGTACAGAGACCACTCAATTGGGAAAGAATAGTCTCTTCAACAAATGGTGCTGGGAAAACTGGATCTCCATTTGCAGGGGAAAAATAAAGGAGGACCCCTACCTCACACCATATACAAAAACCAACTCAAAATGGATCAAAGGCCTAACTATAAGAGCAAGAACTACCAAACTCCTAGAATTAGGGAAGCCTCTTCAGGACCTTATGTTAGGTATAGGCAATGGTTTCTTAGACTTTACTCCCAAAGTACAAGCAACAAAAGAAAAAATATATAAATGGAACCTCATCAAAATTTAAAACATTACATTTTATGTAATCTAAGTACCTTTTAAAAATAAATAAAAAATATATTTAAAAAAAAAAACAAAAATATTTTTAAACTTTTTAATCTCAAAGGACTTTATCATGCAAGTAAAATGACAACTTACACAATGGGAGAAAATCTTTGGAAACCACATATCCAATAAAGGTTTAATATAAAGAATATATAAAGAAATTCTTCAACTTAACAACAAAAAGCCAAACAACCCAAGTTAAAAATGGGCAAAAGACATGAATAGACATCTCTCCAAAAAAGATATATAATTGACCAAAAAGCATGTGAAAAGATGATCAGCATCATTGCCATTAGGAAATGCAAATCAAAAGCATAATCATGTAAAATGAGATAACATTTTACAACTATTAGAATGGCCACTATTTAAAAAACAGAAAAGTACAAGTGTTGAAGAGGATGTGTAGACATAGGTACACTAATTCATTGCCGGTGGCAATGTAAAATGGTGCAGCCACTGTGGAAGACAGGTTGGCAGTTCCTCAGAAAGTTAAGTATAGAATTACCATGTGACCCAGCAATACCACTAATAGGTATATACCCAAAAGAGTTGAAAACAGGGACTCAAAAAGATATTTGAATACCATTGTGCATAGTGGTGGCATTATTTGCAATTGCCAAAAATGGAAGCAACCCAAGTGTCCATCAAACGATGAATAGATAAACACAATGTAGTATATACATACAATGGAATATTATTCAGCCATAAAAAGGGAATGAAGTCCTGATACATGCAACAACATGGATGAACCTTGAAGACATCATGTTGAGTGAAATAAGGCAGACACAAAAGGACAAATATTTTATGATCTCACTGATATGAAATAATTAAAATAAGCAAACTCATAGAGTCAGAATCTAGAATATGGATTATCAGGGGATGGGGTGGGGATAGTGAGTGGGAAATAAAGGCTTAAAATGTACAGGTTTCCTATTTGGAACAATGGAATTAAAACGTTTTGGTAATGGGTGGTGATGATAGCACAACATTGTGAACATAATTAACAGCACTGAAATATGTATCTGAATGTGATTAAAAGGGGAAATATTAGGTTGTACATATGGTAAAAGAAAAAAAATGTTTTTAAAAATCTGTAGAACTATACTACAAAGTGAACCCTAAGTTAAATCATGGACTATAGTTAATAGTACAATTACAAAAATGTGCTTTCAACAATTGTAACAAATATTTCATACCAATGTAAGGTGTTAGTAATAGGGTGTATGGGAACTCCGTATTTTATACATGACTGTTTTGTTATGTCACAATTACTCTAATAAAGGAAAGAAAAAAAAGCAGTGATACCAAACCCATCTTGAAAAAGACGTACAAAGTTGGAGACCTCACACCTCCCAATTTCAAAACACACAGACAGTGTGTGACTGGGTGAAGGATAGGCAAATGGATCAATGGAATAGAACTGAGAGTCCAAAAATACACCCACACATCTCTGACCAATTGACTTTCAACAACGGTGCTAAAGAAAGAATAGTCTTTTCAACAAATGGTGCTGGGACAACTAGATATCCAAATGCAAAACAATGACAGTGGACCCTTACCTCACATTGTAAATAAAAATTAAATCAAATATATGGGAATCACCTATATTCTGTACATGACTCTTCTGTAACCTAAAGCTTCTTTGAAGATAAAATGAAAAAAATAAGACACTGGAGGAATAAACGGGAGAAAATGTCACTGTACATATAAGACAACAGATCTTACAGTGATGAAAGACATGTCAATTTTTTATTTTATATTTTTTAATTATTTTTTATTATTTCAAAAATTTTTGGAATTTTTGGTATTTTATTCATTATTTTTTTATTTTATTTTATTTTATTTTATTTTATTTATTTATTCTTTTTTAAGGATTTATTTATTTATTTACTTTTATCCATTTTTACACCCCTTCCCCCTCCCCCCCGTTTTTGCTGTTTCTGTGTCCATTCGCTGGGCAACTCTGTGTCCATTTTCTGCCCTCTCTTCTCATCCTTCTCCTCCTGTCTTCACTGGGATTCAATCCTTGGAATCTCTGATGTAGGAGAGAGGCATCCTGCCCGCGCAACCTTAGTTGCTGGTTTTTCGGTGCGTCTCATCTTGCCTCTCCCTTGTGTCACTCTCCTATTATGTCATCATCTTGCTGTGTGGCTCGCGGGAACTGGTGGTGCGCCCGCGCACAGGGCCTGGCGGCCCACGCACCTTCTATATATTTTTTAAATTTTTACCAGGAGGTCCCGGGGATCGAACCCAGGTCCCTCCATATGGGAGATGGACGCCAACCAGATATAGCCCCCTGCTATATCTCTTAAGGTTGACCAGAGATACCTAGAGTTACAGTCTTTTCCCATACAGGATGGACATATAATAAATCAGGCTTAGTTTATCACCAGCATTCTAAAAACCAGACCTAGGGAGGAAAACGAGGTCTGGGGACACATGCATGGTTTCTAATATAGCGAATGTTTAGCCCACCCTGATTATCACAGAATCAGGACAGTGAGAATATTAGCATCATTATTTTTTTAAACCAGCATTATTTTGTTTTCTTATTAATTATATTTGGTTATATTGTTGGCTTCATTTTTGAAGAAAGTTTTGGATCATAGAAGGGTTAGAACTGTGGAAGGGGAGGATCATTGGCACAGAGTGGCAGAGAAGGGGGATGCAAGGGAGGCGGTTCACCTGGGGCATACCTATAAGGCATATGAATGTGTCCAAGTGTTCATGGGGCATTGTCATGGTGGGTGGAGATTCACACAACAACCAAAAGAATATCAAATTCTCCTCCTGGGGAGCTCTGCCACATTCTCTAATGGGACAGCAAGAATCCCCCAGGTGCAGGGGCAGTGACTAGTGAAGGAAGAAGGACCATTGACGAGCCCTTGATAGTGACTGTACTTATGAACTTTTACTTTTGAAATTGAAACTTAGTCTAGTATTATAGGGTGCCTAAGAGTTACCACCTGAGAGCCTCCTTCTTGCTTAAATGTGGCCTCTCTCTAAGTCAAACTCAGCATATAAATGAATTACCTTTCCCCCAGCGTGGGACATGACTCCCAGGGATGAGCCTCCCTGGCACCAAGGGATTACCACCAAGTGCCAACTAGCAATTGCATCTGAAAAAAAGACCTTGACCAAAAGGAGGAAAGGGTAAAGACAAATGAGTTTATATGGCTAAGAGACTTCAAAATGAGTCAGGAAGTCATTCCAGAGGTTACGCGTATGCATGTCTCAGCAGGATCTCATTGACTGCCACAGTAAATATTGCCTCAAATAGTGGGGCTCCTGAAGGCTCTGGAGACACCCAGACACTATAGGCAGGGCAGACAGTTCAGAAGTTTGGTGCCCTGCCAGTGGACCCTACTCTGGAATTTATGCTCCCCAGTGTGACAGAGTTGGATTCAGTTGTGGTTTACCTACACATGCCTCTTCTGTCCCTTCTATTTGAATATATAGTTACTACTAGAGTTGATAGGTGTAAATCTTTGGGCTTTCCATGTGCCTGTTGGGCCCTGAATCTCAACAGCATTGCAACACCTACTCTCCAGTTCATTGGACTCACCCAGGACAACTAAATAGGAAATGATGATGGACAATGACCATCCCAAGAACAGAGAGTCTGCAACTGCAAGGAAGATAGTCCCATCCATCTGTCCCATGGGATCTAAGCTCCCTCTCAATTAGAGGCGGAGTGGGCATTACCATCCCAGAAACCTCAGGACTGGGGTATGAATGATGGGCTAGAGTAGATTTCTACTATAGACTTATTGTAATTCTAGCAATGGAAGAACTATTATCATTGAAGTGGAGACAGTGGCCACTGGAGTTTCTGAGGGGAGGGAGAGAGAAAAATAGGTGTCCTGAATGACACTGCAATGACAGATACAGATCATTATATATCTTATAACTTACAAAATTGTGCAGTAGAGAGTATAAACTACAATGTAAACTATAATCCACACTTAGTGGCAATGCTCCAAAATGTGTTCACCAATTGTAACAAATCTACCACACTAATGAAGGATGTTGTTAATGTGGGAAAATATGTGAGGGGTAGGGAGCAGGGCATATGGGAATCACCCATATTTTTTATGTAACATTTATGTAATCAAAGTATCTTTTAAAAAATTAAAAAGTATATTATTATTAAAAAAAAAAAAAAATCATACATCTAAATGTAAGTGCTAAACCCAGAAAATATAGGTATAAATCTTTGTGACCTAGGATTATAGGCAATTGTTTCTTGAATTAGGCAATGGTTTCTTAGATATGACACTAAAAGCATAAGCAACAATGGGAAAGAATAGATAAATCGGCCATCATCAAAATAACTTTTGCATTTCAAAGAACTTTTGTGTTTTCAAAAGAAAATGACAAGAAAACCCACAGAATGGGAGCATTTTTTATATGTCATGTACAGTCAGTTCTCATTAGAGGTAGGTCTATAAAGCCACAGTGAATATTGATACGGTGAATACTGATAGAGCGAATATTGAACAAGTGGCCCTAGGGGAAATACAGGGTTAGGTTCCTGGGAGCCTCTGGTCATGTTTTGTTAACCAGTCAATACATAACTTTGTTTTATGTGTGTTTCTGCTGAAAGACACCTCATATCTTTTGTAACCCCCTTAAATTTGCACACAGTGATTCCCTACTAAGTTCTTTGTTTCATTGATCTTTAGAGACTGCCCCCCACTTAACCCCAACTAGAAAGAGTATCATTTCCCTCAGAACAGTATTTAAAGAGAAACTCTGAACATAAATTTAAGCAAGTTTAATCAACCCCACTGGGGGCAGGTAACTGGAGCCCATTAAATAAGGTGTTGATTCACTAACATTGAACTCTCAGCCAACAGCACTATTTAACTCATGCCTGAACAAAGCTTCAGCCTTCTTGCACTTAGCGACATTAGACAGCACTTCAGCACTATGTTTGGGAGTCATTTTAAACAATGAAATCACCAAGTAAAAAAACATAAAATGCAAAAAATATGGCACTAAATATACCATGAAAATGACACTTGTTTACATTATGAGAGCTGGGAACCTGCATGTTGGACAATTCAAATTTTTTACCATTCTGTGCCTGTCCACGGATGACCAGAAAGAGTTGTATTGATTTGGGGGTTATTAACAAATTTTAGTGATATATGGTCTGACTATAGTGTGAGAGGATTCTGTGAGGGCCAGGGAAGAGGTATCCAGGTTGGCCCATAAGCAAAACCAGACATAGATGCTAAAGTGGAAAGAAAAAGCTCACATCTGTGTTACAAATCATAACAGCAGGTATTTCTATCAGACACTATGTTAGGTCAACTGCGTTCATTATCTCTCAGCCTCAACACAGTCCTTTGAGGGAGTATTGTTATTCCCCATATATGATGAGGAATAGCATCATATTGCTAAGAGGCAGAACCAGTATTGTATCTATCGACTCACTGCCCTCTTAGATCAAGGCTATTTCTTCCAGGAGGTGGAATTTATTACTTAAAATAAAAAGTGTTTTATTTGTATTAAATAGTGTCAGCAATGCCAAATAAAGTGCAGGCACAAGTCCCACCTCTCTCTGTATTCCTGAAAGCTCCCTTAATTACGTTTCTCATTCCAGAATAGGAATTGAGGCTTGGAGCTGGTTACCAAAGTTCCATGGTTACAGGAAATTAGCCCCATTAACATCGTACACAAGCAGCTTAACCCCAAATCCCTGCACTGGTGCCACCAGCTGCGGTCCTGAGGAGGCAGGGCCCTAGAGCCTGAAGCCTTTCTTAATTTTGTCCAGATGGTATGAGGAGTAGCTCAGTAAACTGAGAGCACCCCCTGCCTTTTATTACTAAACCAAAAGGACTAAGCATAAGCTTAGGAATTTATATTCTATTTTAAGACAGCACCCTTTCTCTTAGCCTTACTTGTATTTAGAATGGGAATGTGACCCAGTTGAGATCAATCTGGCTCTCAACCCCTGGAGGCTGGCAAATATTATTCTTTCATTCTTTCCTGAAATGGAGCATCAGAAATTACTGTCCTAATCCAGATATTCAAAAGCAATGAGGACTTTCCATAATACCCCAAACTCCCAAATGAGTCTACAGCAGGAAGTACAATCGCTACTGCAATAAAAACAAGTGTGGGTTCAAGATCTTTAGTTTAAGTATGAACACACCTACCAGCTCCATTACAACAAATGAAAAAGAAAGCTTCATGAAAGGAAACTGGCCTCAAACATACTCAAACATTTCTTAACAGATTTGATTTTTACTTACTCAGAATGCAACAAACCTTTACCCCAGAACTCTTCCAACTTCATGAAAATGTCCTCAGAAGGAGAAAAGACCCTAACATATTTTTCTATAGTATAGAATTAAAACGTCTGCACCATACATAGGAGATCAGAAAATATTTTTTCAATGCCAATTAATATATTCACTTTGGTCATTCTCACAGTATTTCAAACTTTTTCATTATTATATCTGTTATGGTGACCTGTGATCAGTGATCTGTTACTATTGTAATTGTTTTGGGTGCCACAAACCACGTCCATACAAGATGGCAAATTTAATCGATAAATGTGTGTTGTGACTGCTCCATCAACTGGCTATTTCCCCACCTCTCTCCCTCTCCTTGGGCCTTCCTATTCCCTGAGACACAATATTGAAATTAGGCCAATTAATAACCCTAATAGCTTCTTCTAAGTGTTCAAGTGAAAGGAAGAGTTGCATTTCTCTCATTTTCAATCAAAAGCTAGAAATGGCGAAGCAATGTGTCGAAAGCAAAGATAGGTGGAAAGCTAGGTCTCCTGCACCAAACATTTAGCCAAGTTGTGAATGCAAATGAAAAGATCTTGAAGGACATAAAAAGTGCTACTCCAGGAAACATATGAATGATACAAAAGTGAAACAGCCTTATTGCTGATACGGACAAAGGGTGAGTGGTCTGGAAAGATCAAACCAGCCACAAAATTCCTTTAAGCCAAAGCCTAATCCAGAGCAAGGCCCTAACTCTCCGCAATTCAATGAAGGCTAAGAGAGGTGAGGAAGCTGCAGAAGAAAAGTTTGAAGCTAGCAGGGGTTGGTTCATGACGGTTAAGGAAAGAAGCCATCACCCTAACATCAAAGTGCAAGGTGAGGGAGCAAATGCTGATGGTAGAAGCTGCTACAGCAAGTTATCCAGATCTAGCTAATATAACTGATGAAGGAGACTACACTAAACAACAGATTTTCAGTGTAGACAAGAGAGCCTTATATTGGGGGAAGATGCCATCTAAGACTTTCATAACTAGAGGAGAAGCCATGCCTGGCTTCAATGCTTCAAATGATAGGGTGACTCTCATTAGAGGCTAATGCCAATGCTCATTTACCATTTCAAAAATTTTAGGTTCCTTAAGAATGATGCTAAATCTATTTTGCCTGTGCCCTATAAATGGCACAATTAAGAATGGATGACAGTGTATCTGGCTACAATATGGTTTACTGAATATTTTAAGCCCACTGTTGAGATCTATTGCTCAGGCAAAAAAAAAGATTCCGTTTAAAACATTACTGCTTGTTGACAATGTACCTGGTCACCCAAGAGCTCTGATGGAGATGTACAATATTAATGTTGTTTTCATGCCTGTAACACAACATCTATTTTGACTTTCAAGTCCTAAGAAATACATTTCGTAAGGCTGTAAGTATCATAATGATTCCTCTGATGGATCTGGGCAAAGTAAATGGAAAACCTTCTGGAAAGGACTCACCATTCTAGATGCCATTAAGAACATCTGCAGTTCATGGGAGGAGGTCAAAATATTACCAGGAAGTTTGGAAGTTGATTGCAACCCTTATGGATGACTTTGAAGGGTTCAAAACTTCAGTGGAGGAAGTAACTGCAGATGTGGTAGAAATAGCAAGAGAACTATATTAAAAGTGGAGCCTGAAGATGTGACTGAATTGCTGCAATCTCATGATAAAACTTTAATAGTTGAGGAGTTGCTTCTTATGGATGAGCAAAGAAGTCGTTTCTTGAAATGGAATCTAGTCCTGGTGAAGATGCTGTGAACATTGTCAAAATGGTAACAAAGGATTTAGAATATTACACAAACTTAGTTGATATAGGAGCAGCAGGATTGGAGAGGACTGTCTCCAATTTTGAAAGGAGTTCTACTGTGGGGAAAATGCTATCAGATAGCATCACATTTTACAGAGAAATCTTTCGTGAAAAGAAGAGTCAATCAATGCAGCAAACTTCGTTGTTCTCTTATTTTAAGAAAATGCCACAGCCACCCCAACCTTCAGCAACCACCACTCTCATCAGTCAGGAGCCATCAACCTCGAGGCAAGACTCTCCACCAGCAAAAGGCTGAAGGCTCAGGTGATGGTTAGCATATTTTAGCAATGAAATATTTTTTTAATAAATGTATGTACATTGTGCTTTTTAAGACAAAATATGCTACTGCACACTTAATAGGCTATAGTATAAACATAACTTTCATATGCACTGGAAAACCAAAAAAATTCGTGTGACTCACTTTATTGTAATATTCGATTTATTGTGGTGGACTGCAACCAGGCCTGCAATATCTCTGAGGTATGCCTGTACAATATACATATTGTATATTGTATTGTGGACATATTGTATATTGATTGTGGTTGTTTGTGGACCAGGGTGCTTTATTTTTAACAAAATGGTAGTCAAAGGAATTAAGTTAAGCACTTGGGGATTCAAAGATAATCACCATGGATCTTACTTTCAAATTGTAAAACCTAGTTGGGGGTAGAAGTGGTACATAGGTAACTATAATACAAGGTGGACCCTGGAGCTTGATTGCCTGGGTTTGAATTCTAGCTCCATCACTTCCTTTGAGAACTGAAGAAAGTTGTTTAACTCTTTGGACCTCTGCTTCCTCACCTCTAAAATGGAGGTTATAGTATTGACACCTCAGAGGGTTGTATAAAATTTAATAGAAATAGCCTTGAACAGTGTCACACAGCACATGCTCAATAAATGTTAAGTATTGTTAGTATTATTAGGAGGGCTCAAGAGATAATCTTATTTACAGCAAGTAGTAGGGGACGTCACTTGACGGGTGGGTAGGATACACAGCAGTCAAAATAATAATTAGCACTTAATAAAACCAAAATTAGAGATCAGGGGTTTGCAAATGCTTTTTGTCAAAATCTAAAATGACAAGTAATAACTATTGTAATAATGCCAGGCACAGGAGTTATATTAATGAAGAAATAAACCCTGTTCTCAAAGAGCTCATAATCCAGTGAAGAAGTCTGAAACAAAAACAGATCAAAGTATGAAAAATTAATACTTTTATTTCCTTTCTACTTATTTTCTTCTTCTAGTAAAAATCTTGTATTAATCTAAGTATTCTTCTAAGTATTCATTCTTCTAAGTATTAATCTAAGTATTCTTCTAGTATTAATTTAAGCATGCCCATGAATTTTACTCTTTAGTTTCTTTCTAGTTAGTAAAATCACTGTAATCATAATCATATGTTATAAAATTGAATATAACTCGTGGTTTTAGCCAACAAAGCAGCAATTTCATATGGCTGAATATTATAGTACCTCTGAAGTTCAAGCTCTTATGACTTTTTAGAAATCAAGTATTTGGCTGTAGTAAGACTACATCTTGACAGGCAACCAGTTGATTTCCAACTTAGAAATCTGACAGCGGTTTTCCAAAGCCAAAGCCTAACACCCACTCTGATCTAAATCGAATTATTCTGTCATGGTCAGGTAACATGAAGTAATTCCAGTTTCATTTCTATTTGGAAACCACAAAGGAATCTTTAACCTGGGTTTCCAAGATTCAAGACCATGATGAGTTGCCATTTGGACATGAGATACTTAACATTTAATGCCAAGGTTTCACTTGAATGACCTGTCATACAAAAGAATATCCTCCTTGGCAGCACAAAGGAATGAACTACTGACACACACAATATGGACGAGTCTCAAAAATAAGCTGAGTGGAAGAAGGCAGAGCACATATCACTGACATAAATGCTAGAAAAGATTATCTCTATTAAAAAAAGTAGAACTGTGGTTTTCTGAGGCTGAGGTTGAGAGAAAATTACTGAGAAAGGAGTATTAGAGTTCTCTCAGGAAACAGAATCAACAGGAGATATCTGTCAATAATATAAGATTTTATAAGAGTCTCTCACACAACCGTGGGGATGCACAAGTCCAGGTTCTCAGGCAGGCTGCAAGCCAGGGGCTCCAATGAAAGTCCAATGAAAGGTCCTTGATGAGTTTCTGGGAGAAGTTGGCTGTCCAAAGATGAGCTGGGAAATTCTCTCTGAATGTTGAAATCACTTCCCCTTTCAAGGCATTCAACTGATTGGATAAAAGTGTCACCCACTGCTGATGCAAATCTCCCTGATTGATGCAGATGTAATCAGCCATCTATGCAGTAAACTCACTGGTGATCGAAGTCCATAAATGCTCTTGTATTAGTTAGCCCAGGGCTTGCTGGACCTAACACCTGGACACAATTAACTGGCTGCGTTGACATATTAGCCTAACCATCACAGGGTGTAAGAGAACCTTTGGGGGTGATGGAAATGTTCCATATCTTGATTGTGGTGGTCGCTACAAGGGGTTATACATTTATAAACACTCATTAAAATGTACACTTAAAGTGGGTGCATTTTATTGCATGTAAATAATACCTCAATAAATTAAAAAAAAAAAAAAAAAAAAAAAGCAAAGACAGTATATTGTTGTTTTAAGTAATTTTTAATTCATTAATGAAATAGGGATACTTTATTTTTAAAAATTAATGCATTCTAGATAAAGCTAGAGTTCTGACACCCTTCCACTCCCGGCCTCCACCTACACCTCTTCTCCAAATAACCACTGCTATCATTTGGGGTGGATTCTTCTGGGCCTTTAAAACATGTTTACATACATATAAAACCACTGAAAATGTATAGTATTGGTTTTTGATATAGATATAAATTGTATACATCTTTCTGCAACTTACAATTTTCACTTAGCATTGTGTTTTCTGAGATCTGCCCATGTTAATATACACTGTGTTTATTTCTTTTAACTCCGACATAGAAACCTACCCTATGACTAAACCACATTTTATTTAGCCAGACTCTCCCTCTTCCGAGTGATGATGTATTTCCCTATTAAAACACCAATGTAAAATAAACAGCAGTTACCTCTGATAGGGGCATAGGGGTTGCAGGTGGTGGTCCATGAGTACCTTAGCCTTATCTGTCAGGTCTAATTTTTTACAATGAGAATATATTTGTGTATTACTTATATAATTAAGTATTGCTTTTTTAATTAAAGAATTTTATGATACATAAATACCAAAAAGAATGAAACACAACCACTAATAGGAAGCAAATCATCTATAACAATAAAGAAAGGAAAGTTAAAGGGCATAATAGTGTACTCACAGATTGAAGCCTAAGTATTTATTGAAAAATAATGATCTGAGAACTAGAGTCCTTAAAAATACATTTCCCGACTCAAAGCAATTACAATGATGAGGATCTCAGCATACTGGTTTCCATGGCATAATACACGCATAATTATTTCATTTATATTTTTTGCTTTCTTTTTTTATGACTATGATGTTTTTCCCCATCCCTGAAATGAAAGGGGTAAGAGAAAAAAAAAAACTATTATAAACTAGAGCCATCTTAATATCATAGCTTTAAAACAGTTACTCAACAGTTATATTGTTGGGTCAGATATAAACCAGAACAAGTTAAAACATTCATTTAGAACTGTATAGTGATTTTAAAAATATGGAAAAACGAATTTTTAAAACTAAGGGATGAAACTAAAATAGAGATAAGCAAAATGGAATTTTTAAAAAACTTGTGCTTTGGAGTACTTTTTGAAAACTAGCTTTGATTATATGTATATATGACTGACAACTAGGGAATTCATTTCAAAAAGAGTATTAACATCATGGAAAGACTTCAGAAATTGCCTGATTTTCTTATCCTGGTTCCTACCTCAACTCTCTACAATTCATTTTACCTTGGGGGTGGATATCAAAGACTAGTCTTGCCTGATTGAGAAGTATTTCTGGCCAATATCCAATTTATCCTATCTAAAGGAAAATTATTTCGTGTTTAGATTTTGAGGACTTCTATCTATTTACGTCAAATGGGACTGATTAAAGATGTCAACATATTACTTTAGTGGAAAAAGAGCTAACAAACTTAAAAGAAACAAAAGAGCACAATCTCTGGGAGATAATCAAGAGTTAACTTGTATATAACTATTATAAAATCTCAGCATATAAGTCAAAAGGCACTCCTAAGCAAATACTAGTTTTAGAAAAGAAGGACTATATCATAGCTAGCTTTCAGCCTATATACTGAATGGCAGATCAGCCTTGTAATCCCTGACCTCAGAGGCCCTGGACAGAGGGTTGGCTGAGAGTCTGTTATTTGAAAATCACTGTGTATCTAAAAATAAGTGAGACATGAACCCTGCCTTCAAGGAGCTTGCAGGCTAGGAGAGAGAATAGTAATTGTTAAGAACAATAACAAGTATGTGTTAGCTAGGGTAGTGATAAAATAGAAAAAGTGACCAATTCTGCTTGAATAAGCAAGAAAAAGCTTCACAGATATGATGAGCAGGATCTTAGAAGATGAGTAGGAGTTTGCCAAGCATGCTGTGGAAAAACGCAGACATGACAAAGAGTGGAATAATTCAGGCTGGCTAGGGCCTAAGCTATGCATTTCGTGGAGTAGTGGCAAGATCAACGGTTGGATCTCTCCCTGACTCTGGAGTGTATAGAGAGTTTTCTAAGGAATTTGAATTTTTCCACTAATGAGTTTGCTTTTGTTTTTTTAGATTTATTTTTATTTATTCCCCCCACCCCACCCCTCGTTTTGTGCTCTCTGTGTCTGCTCCATCTTCTCTTTAGGAGGCACCGGGAACCGAACCAGGGACCTTCCATGTGGGAGAGAGGCGCTCAATTGCTTGAGCCACCTCACCTCCCTGCTTTGTTGTGTCTCTCACTGCCTTTCCACTTTGTGTCTCCTTGTTGCATCATCTTGTCATGCCACCTCACTGTTTTGCTCATCTTCTCCAGGAGACACCGGGAACCAAACTCAGGACCTCCCATATGGTATGTGGGACCCCAATCGCTTAAGCCACATCCACTTCCTCACTAATGAGTTTTAAAAGGAGAAAATTCATTCTGGTAGTAGAGAAGGGGATGGATTCACATGGGACAAGTTTAGAGACAGGTAGAACAAGTGGGAAAATGCCCATCATTTTCCAGATAGAGACCACTAGAGACAGAGAGGAGGAGGTGATCATGAGGTACCTTTGGGTAAACTGACAGCAATTAGGTAAAGGATAAGAAAGGAGAATCTAAAATGACTCTATTTTTGGCTTAAGGTGATTAGATGGATGGTCATCCCTTAAGCCAGGATGAGAGGAACAGATTGAAAAAAGATAAAAAGTTCAGTTACAGACCTGATGAATTTGAGATCAGAGGAGCTATATACAGTCAGGCTCTGGAAATACAGGAATACGTAGTATTGTATTTTATACACATTGAAGGTTTGTGGGAACCCTGCCTCGATCAAGTCTATTGGCAGCATTTTTCCAACAGTGTGTGCTTACTTCATGTCTCTGTGTCACATTTTGGTAATTCTCACAATATTTCAAACTTTTTCATTAGTATTATATCTGTTATGGTGAGCTGTAATGTTACTACTGTAATTGCTTTGCAACACCACAAACTGTGCCCATACAAGATGACAAACTTAATCGATAAATATAGTGTATGTTCTGACTGCTCCCCTAACTGGCTGTTTCCCCACCTCTCTCCCTCTCCTCAGGCCTCCCTATTCCGGGATATAACAATATTGAAATTAGGGCAATTAATTATCCTACAATGTTCAAGAGAAAAGAAGAGTGGCAAATCTCTCACTTTAAACCAAAAGCTAGAAAGAACTAAGCTTAGTGAGGAAGGCAGGTTGAAAACAAAGATGGGCCAAAAGCTAGACCTCTTGCGCAAACATTTAGCCAAGCTGTGAATGCAGAGGAATTCTGAAGGAAATGCAAAGTGCCACTCCAGTGAAAACACGAATGATAAGTAAACAGCTTTATTGCTGATATGGAGAAAGTTTGAGTGGTCTGGATAGAAGCTAAAGCCAGCCACAACATTCCCTTAAGCCAAAGCCTAATCCAGAGCAAGAGGGCTGAGAGGTGAGGAAGCTGCAGAGGAAAAGTCTGAAGCTAACAGAGGTTGTCTCATGAGTTTTAAGGCACAAAGCCATTGCTGCCAAAACATAAAAGTATGAGGTGCAGCACCAAGTGCTGGTGGTAGGTAGGAGCTGCAGCAAGTTATCCAGAAGATCTACCTAAGATACAGCAAACTTCACTATTGTCTTATTTTAAGAAATTTCCACAGCCACCCCAACCTGCAGCAACAACCACCCTGATGGGTCAGCAGTCATCAACATTGAGGCAAGACCCTCCACCAGCAAAAAGATTACAACTCATTAAAGGCTCTGATGATGGTTAGCATTTTTTAGCAATAATGTGTTTTTTAAGGAAGGTATGCATTGTTTTTTAGACATAATGCTACTGAACGCTTAATATACTATAGTATAACATAAGTGTAACTTTTATATGCACTGGGAAACCAAAAAATTCATGTGACTCGCTTTCCAGAATGAAAATTGCAATATTCATTTTTAAAGTGTCTGGAACCAAACCTGCAATATCTCTGAGGTATGCTTGCAGAGGAATAGATATCAAATGATTCGAAACTATGTTGGTATTAGTTCATATATCCCCCCTCGGCTATCAACCCTTTTATCAAAGATATTACCAGGGGCAAAACTGACTGATGTTAAAGTTTCAATCTTCTCCCTGACTCTGTATACCTTTTAGCTAAGGAATTAACAAGAGAAGAATGGGAAAGAGACAGGGAGAAAGGAAGGAATAGAAGAAAAGGATCTAGGCAAATACCTGTGACATAATTAACTCCCTACTCCTAGACTTTATTTTCATATGTTCTGGTTAGGAAATGATTGATAAAAAAGTGAAACCAATATAAAATCATGCATCCAGAGAACTATGTCACTAGAGCTATGGGTATTTGAATTGGAAATGAGGAATGTTAAGAATCTTCATCTCCTTACATTAAACACTCCTCCAATCTACTTTCCCAGCATGGTCTACAACAGAAGGATCTGTTCTACTTTTCAAAAGTAAACAATTCAACATTGGATGAGCCGAATTTGACTTACCTCTCTTTCTTTCTTCTCGAGTCCCAGTTTCTATCCTTATCTTTACTTTTTTTTCGTTTGTGTGGGCTCCTACTCCGATCCCTTCTATGTCGTGAACACTCAGCATCCAAATAGCTTCCACCAGACTGCCGTGAATCTACTGAAGCTGATCGTCTTTCTTCTTTCCTGAAAGGCAAAAAATAACATCAGTCAGTTTTTTTTTTTTTTTTTTTAAAGATTTTATTTATTTATCCCCCCCTTGCTGCTTGTGCTCACTGGGTCAGCTAACCACACCATGTGGGCGAGCTTGCCTTCACCAGGAGGCCCCGGGAACCGAACCCTGGGCCTCCCATATGGTAAACGGGAGCCCCACCGATTGAGCCACAGCCGCTTCCCCATCAGTCAGTTTTAATCACTGATCTCCAGTATGCAGGCATACACACACGAGCCTAAAGGCCAATACTCCATATCAGATCAATGACAGACAGAGACTAGGTAAATATGCATAATCTCACAGTCCACGTAAAAGGGTAGTCAAAGTTTCGTAGCTCTTATGGTATATTAACTATTTCATTAATATGGCTGTCACTCAAAAACTGTCAAAGGACAATGTCACGAAACAATTCTGGTATAATAATCCTGAGAAATTAAAACAATAAACCACAAGTATTTTGATGAATTATAGCGTGCTACTGATGGTCTTGGAAATGCTGAAACATAGTTAAGCAACTATCGGTAAAAGGTTTAAAATAGAATATCTTCAACCATAAAGACAATGACATACTTTTCAGCATCGTCCTCGGCTTTTTCCTGTTCTTCTTGCCAATGACTACTGAGTTCTTCCATGTGCACATTGATCACATCCCTGATCACCTTGAGAGTTAAGCACAAAATTTCAGATGGATGGGAAATCCATTAAAAAATTAAGACTATAAATATAAAGTTAGCTGCTAATATCACTCAAATATTTACTAAGAGAAAATATAATAGACATGTGCAGGCTAGAGAACATAAAAAAAGGCAATGGTCAAATTGGAGTATGAATGGCAGATGAGATATCTGTATCAATGTTAAATTTACTAAAATTGATAACTACACTATGATTATGTAACAAAATATCCCTGTTCTTAAGAAATACACATCAAGTATTCAGGAACAAATAGTAATGATTTATTAATCTTAAATTTTTCAGAAAAAAATTATGTACAGATAGAGAATAGGAGAGCATAAATGATAAGCAGAGGGGGTAAAATGTTAACAATGGGTGACCTTGGGAAGGGTACAAAGATATACTACTTTTATATTATTTTTAGTTTTGCAACTTATCTGTAAGTTTGAGATTATTTACAAATAATTAAAAAAAAAAAAAAACTTAAAAATTAAGCCAAGCTCATGACAGACAAAAATTGAAATAGTACAGTCACTCCACAGATACTTTCCCCATTACAAATCCCTTACCTGTAAGAACCATTTAAAACTGTGCTTCTTTTCTATTTCTCCATGCCACCAAGCACAGTGGCATGCACCTAGCACTGGGTAGACACACATGAAAACTCAAAGTGCCTGCTTTCCAAATGCCTAATTAGGACAGGGTTTAAGAAAAAAAGGTATGGGAGACAAGAAAAATCTCAAAGTGATATACACTATAGTTCAGGTCTGAGCATATTCCTTCCTGACTCAAAATACAAAAACAAAAACAAAAACAAAAAACCCTTTTAATGACTCCTAAAGTATATATTACAAAAGTCCAAACTCCTTAATGTAACTTCCGAAGTCCTCCCTGATTCTACTACAACATGGAGTAGAACCCAGCTTTCTCCCTCACTTACACAACTCTTCAGAAGCCCTCAGCTCTAGTTCCCCTGTATTACTAAAGGGTCTCTATTTACTCTTAGGAATGCCAGTCCTTCCACCTGGAGAACCCTTATCCACTATTTCTTCTCCAATACATTCTCCTATTGAAAACCTAAGACAAGCCAAGGTCTACCCTGGGGAATGGAGTGAATCACACACACCTGAACACACTCCAGTCCTTCCTGCACTCTGCTCGCCTGTGGCTCCTTGAAGACTCCCCAGAACCGATGTAGCACAGGGTCTGCTGCCACAGGGGAAACAGCGACACAGAGACAGTCCTTTACCTCTCTCTGCTTCTCCTTTTCCCTCAAACACCACCTTCTCTAGGAAGCCTATTCCAAACTCATCTTTTACAAAGACTCTCTCCCTTTTCCCACAGCATTTGGATTTCACCTCAATCTCAGCACTTAGCACAATCTTCATTTTGAAATGCCTGTTTCTCTTATTAATGAGTGTAGGTACAGATAAAACAGGACAGGACATAAGAAGGTAACTGTTAAAGCTGGGTGATGGGTACATAAGGGCTCATTATACTATCCCATCCACTTTTGTATATATTTGAATATTTCCATAATAAAAAGTTAACCAAAAAATTGTAAAAAATTCCTAGAAGCAACATTTATAATTGATTACAAGGTTATGAGTTCAGAGAAGAAACAACTGATGAACTAACCACCAAGTATTTGAGGGCCTGTAGCAATCACTCAGGTAGTAGGACATGGTCCCAGACCTCTACGGGGACAGAGAAGTCTAAAACCCATTCTTTAATTGAAAAAGAAGAGCACAAGATCAAGTGCTAAGCTGTGATACACAGCATAAGCACAAGAACCCAGGGGACAGCTAAGAGTCAACTAATACCTGGAACACGGTGGAAACAGCGAACACAAAGCTCATTCGGATTTACAAAGGCAACAACAAAGAGCATTTCAGGTGAGAAAACAACACATATTAAGGCATTATTTACACATATTTACAAATAAATTGTGTACTCATGATATAGTGTAAGAGACATGCCTGACTAAAGCAAAAAAAAAAAAAGCTTGGTAAATGAGACCAGATTATGGAAGGGCTTTGAAATCACAGAGAGAAGAAAGAAATAATGTGGGAACAATTGCAGATTCAATGAGAAGATTATCTGCAGAGCAGAGGCAGGTAATTTAAGTACCAAAAATTCATCAACTCCATTAAACTTTCCATTAAATGGTATCTGAAAATAGGTCTAGAGATACACCATGAAATTAATGCATAATTTATACCCAGACATTTCTTAAGCTCCAATATTTACTAGTAGAGTACATAAAATTTCTACAAAAAAGACAACAGTAAACATTTGTTGAGCAATTTCTATGTTCATAAGCATTATCTCAATTCTCATAACAAACTCTCCAAAGTTCGTATTAATGTTGTAAAATGGAAAAAAAAAAAAAAAAAATTGAATCTTGAAAAGATCAAAAAACTTACCCAAAAAACTTGATAAACAGCTCAAACCCAGATGCATCTAAAGCCAAAACCCGTGTTACCACTCTGTAATACTTTATTCTCAAAAGGAGTTCTTTTTTAAGATGGCAAAACCTCTTAAAGCATATGAAGCAAACCAGAGAAGACAACCAGCAAGATAGTGACAGAGTAAAGAGCTCCTAGAATCAGCTCCTGCTATGGGGCGGTTAGTATCCACCCAGAGCTATCCAAAGCACTTATTTGGGGGCTCCAGGAGACCAGAAGTGCATCCTGTAACTTCCTTGAAAGAACAGAAGGAGGAGACTGCCCATCTGCAGAGAAGACTTGTAAGTAGACCCCTCCACGCCACGGAGGCCGGTGGCCATCCTCCACTAGAGGCACAAGTCGCCTCGGAAGCTGTTTCACAGCTGGAATTAAAAGTTCCACTTCTTCCCAGGCCCACCTTGGGCAAGGAGGAAGCCGGGGGTAGCTGCACCAGCCTCTCTGGGAAATTACAGGCCACGCCGCGGAGGCCGGTGATCATCCTACTTTGGCAGCACAAGCCACCCCAGGAGCTATTCTGTGGCAGGAATTGGAAGCTCCATTTCCCAAAAACAGAAGAGTAAGAGACGGCTGGCCACCAATCTCAGCTACTGATTAGTAAATTCGGCTGGCTAAAGTATAACCCTAAGAACAGCTAAAGTTTGAGCCTTTCCAAGTCAGAAGGAGGCCAGTAGCCGCCATTTTGACTCCACCCCCAGCATGAGGGGAAGCCAGGCTGACTGAAAATCACAGTGACGGTAGAAACCGGCTTCTTTCACCCAGATTGGCCTGCAGCGCTAGCCTAGGCTTCAGCCCCACTTCTAGCAGGGAGAAAGCTGGCGGGCCCTGCACCAGCCTATCCACGTAACTGCAGGTGTATTTGGCTGGCACAAACTGAGTAACTGGAAGTCTACCGAGGCAGCTGTGGTCATCTTGGACCTGCACTGCATAGACTGCTGTACACACCTGCAGCTCCATCTCTGCCCCAGGCAGAGGAGAAAGGAATATGAAGCGTCATCAGTCTCTGGCCAACTACAGTCTAGGCCTGCATGAGTCAGATTATTCCACACAGCTGTGGCTCTGTCCCTACCCCTAGGCAAAGGAGAAAGTGGGGAGAAGCTTCATTGGTCCTTGGGGCAATGAGGGCAACTTGAGCCTCCACAGCTTATAGCACCAACTACATCCCTGGCTCCTACTACACAACTAGCAAGGGAGAAAGGGCAGGAAGCCCTAAACTAAAGAAAAAAACTTCACCCAGAATAAATACTCTAGGAAGCCAGATGCCAAGACACCAACAAAAAATTACAATCCACACCAAGAAACAGAAAGATATGGCCTAGTTAAAGGAACAAGATAAGCTTCCAGATGACATAAAGGAGTTGAGACAATTAATCACAGATGTTCAAACAAATCTCCTTAATAAATCCAATGAGATGGCTAAAGAAATTAAGGATATTAAGAAGGCACTGGATGAGCACAAAGAAGAATTTGAAAGCATACATCGAAAAAGAGCAGATCTTATGGAAATGAAAGGTGCAATAAATGAAATTAAAAATATACTGGAATCATATAATAGCAGATTTGAAGAGGCAGAAGAAAGGATCGGTGAGCTTGAGAAACAGCCTCTGAAAGTGAACATACAAAAGAGCAGATGAAGAAAAGAGTTGAAAAACTTGAACAAGGTCTCAGGGAACTAAAGGATAACAAGAGACGTGCAAATATACGTGTCATAGGTGTCCCAGAAGGAGAAGAGAAGGGAAAAGGGGCAGAAGGAATATTTGAAGAAATAATGGTAGAAAATTTCCCAACCCTATTGAAAGACATAGACATCCATGTCCAAGAAGCACGACGTACTCCCATCCAAAAAAATCTGAACAGACCAACTCTGAGACACATAATAATCAGAATGTCAAATGCCAAAAACAAAGAGAATTCTGAGAGCAGCAATAGAAAAGAAATGCATAACATATAAGAGATACCCAATAAGATTAAGTGCTGATTTCTCACCAGAAACCATGGAGGCAAGAAGACAGTGGTATGATACATTAAAGATACTGCAAGATAAAAACTTCCAGCCAAGAATCTAATATCTGGCAAGATTGTCTTTCAAAAATAGAGTTTAGAATATTCACAGATAAAGACAAACAGAGAGTTTATAACCAAGAGACCTGCTTTGCAGGAAATACTAAAGGGTGTGCTACAGCCTGAAAAGACAGGAGAGGGCTGGAAAAGAGTCTAGAAATGAAGATTATATCAACAAAAGTAACTAAAAGCGTCAAAAGAGTGGTGAAAATAAAATATGACAAATAAAACTCAAATATTCAGGAATAAACTTAACCAATGATGTAAAGCACTTATATGCAGAAAACTACAACTCATTGTTAAAAGAAATTTTAAAAAGACCTAAATAATTGGAAGAACAATTGAAATAACTGAATAATTGAAAGACTAAATATCATTAAGATGTCAATTCTACTCAAATTGATATACAGATGCAATGCAATCCTGATAAAAATTCCACCAGCATTTTTTAAATAAATGGAAAACATGATTATCAAATTTATTTGGAGGGGTAAGGGGTCCTGAATAGACAGAAACATCGTAAAAAGGAAAAGCAAAGTTAGAAGAATCTCATTTCGAGACTTTAAGCCATTATTACCTAGCTACAGTGATAAAAACAGCATGGTACTGGCATAAAGACAGACACATAGACCAAAGGAACCAAACTGATGGTTAAAAAACATAGCCTGTCAAACCTACCCAGCTTGGGCAGAACAGTCCATTCAACAAGTGATGCTGAGAAAATTGGATATCCATAGCAAAAGAAGGAAAGAGAACCCCTATCTCACACTCTATACAAAAATTAACTCAAAATGAATCAACAACCTAAATATAAAAGCAAGAACCATTGGAGCTTCTAGAAGAAAATGTAGGAAAATATCTTCAAGACCCAGTGGTGGATGGTGGATTCTTAAAGGAGATAAGAGGAGGACTGAGATGGACTACTGCTATTTAATGTATGTAGAAGTTTTATTTAGCTTTATTGTAAAAGTGTGGAAATGTACAGAGTTGATGATAACACATTATAGTGAGTAACAGCTGGTTTATAAATGGGGATGTGGCTGAAAATGGTAGTCTAGGGATATAAATGCGAATTGACAGAAAGCTAGAGAATAATCTAGGGACTGAATAGCACAGTAAACCCAGAGATGGATGAGAATAGTGGTTGATGGTACAGATGCAAGAGTGTCCTTTGTGAGCAAGAGCAGATGGATATCACTATTGCAGGGTGGTGGGA
This sequence comes from Tolypeutes matacus, assembly GCA_026826555.1. Classification (NCBI taxonomy): domain Eukaryota; kingdom Metazoa; phylum Chordata; class Mammalia; order Cingulata; family Chlamyphoridae; genus Tolypeutes; species Tolypeutes matacus. Next base: position 9,868,594 of record JAKSZT010054399.1, read on the forward strand.
ATATGGAGAAGCATGGGAAAATTACAACTGGAGTGACCTATGGAGTGTGGTTAACAGTAGATAATATTCTTGCATCTATGCCAAAGATGTACTGTGTTGACAATGGGGGAATATAGAAAGTGTGTGCCAAATGTATGCTGTGGACCTGGTAATAATCAGATGATATTATCTCTTAATTTGTAACAAGTGTCCCACCACAGTGTGGTGTGTTGATAGAGGGGTGCTGTTTGGGAATTATGCACATGTGCATGATTTTAAGTTTACAATTTCTGTCATAAAAACATATTTAGAAAATAATAATAGAGTGGGTTGGGGGAAAGATACACCAAATGTAAGACAAAGACTATAGTTAGTCGTAAGATTTTGACAATATTCTTTCATAATTTGTAAATGTCACATGACAATGCAAGGTATTGGTGGAGGGTTGATGTATAGGACCCGTGTATATTATGAATGTTTGCTTTGTAAGTTCACAACTTTTACTATACACTCATGGTTATGTATGTTCATGTATAAATGATATAAAATAATAATTATAGTAATAGGGTGGGCTGGGGGAAAATACTTTGATTAGTAGTAATATTTTGAGGATGCTCTTTAATCATTATTTAATAATGTTTCACAACAATGCAAGGTATTGGTGGTAGGGTGAGGTATGAGAGCCCTGTATGATGTTGTATATGTTTGTTTTGTAAGTTCACAACGATTACTATATACTTATTGTTTATGTATGCTCATGTATAAGTGATATACTTCAAAAATTAAAAAACAAACAAACCCTCTGCACATAAGTTATAACACTATCTAAGGGAAATTTTTATTCTCAACAAAGCTCTACATGATTATGTAAAGCTTACCTCAGTATATGATTTCTTGGTTATGTGAACATTCTTAGCTCTATAGGACTGACGTCTCCTTTTATAATCTCTCACTTCTGCCAGGATTTCTAGGTAAGATTTTGGACTTTTCCGGCTATTATCTAATAAAAGAATAAATAAAATGATTATATCCTTAGGCACTTTTCAATTCTTATGAATTAGCATGCAAGAATACCACAATCATCCTATATTTCAACATGTTTCAATTAGCACACAGAAACATTCTAAAAATTCTACATTATAAAAAAGGGCTAGGTTTTATATCACTCTTTTTCTCTAGTCATTGACTGAACGTAAGAGTGTTTAGGTACACGGATTGAAGTAACAGCAGAGTTATAAGTAACACTCTTACAGGAGGAAGGTATGCTTAATGTAAAAGTCAGAGATCAAAATTTTATGCACTAAATTAACGTCTTAATATATATACAAATATCAGAGGCAGCAAAATCATCCTATTTCAACACATTTTCAAAATGGCTTGACAAATCATATTAATTACTCTCAAAGGATAGAATGATAATAAGAAATGTAAAACTATGCTATTCATTTCAAACCTTGATTGACTTTCGCAGCCAAGTCTACAAAGAGATCACTGTCATTTTCAATGATTTGAGAATTGGAGCGCTTTTTCTTTGTCTCCTCAATTACAAAATCATAGATGGCAAGACGATCAGCTTGGGTTAGATCACAAACAAACCGCTTGTGATTCTGAGGAACTTCACCAGGTAAGGAAGAATAAATCCCTAAAGTGAAAATAAAACCACAAAAATAAACAATACATGAAGCACTGTGGACTTAAAATCTACCGCTCATCTTTAAGCATGGACTATAATAATGCAAACATTTTTTCGCAGTAATCTGTAAGTATACAAAATACCAATCTACAAGATAAATGGTAAACAAAAACTTTCTCCTGAATGCTATAGATCCACAGAAGGGATAAACTGGATGTTTGTTGCTCTCTACAACACAGCGTTGAGAGAGAGTAGTAATACTGGTTCACCACTAAAAAATCCTTTTGGGTGACAGTTTTATGAAGGCTATCCACATAATAAAAGTAGATATTAACATACTTTACGTTTATAAGCTTTTCCCCATAAAACTGAGAAAAAAAATGCTTTTGATAGGTAACTTTGAAAATAAATTATTAAAGTATGAAACTGCGTAAACTATTTTTCGTATGTGGCATCAAGCTAGATTTTCAACATTCAAAATATATTTTGTGCATTGACTTAAGAGTTAGGGGTCAAAAACAACAGCAGAAATCCCAAACTTCCTCAGATCAGAGAAACACAGATTAATGTGAGAAGTTAAACCTGTTTTATTTTCTGAGGAGGAAGGATATTGGCATAACCAAATTAATTAGGAAAAAGTTAATAGCTGTGCCCCCCCCAACAGTTACAAAACTTTCTAAAATCTGCTCATTAATGAAAAAAAGTAAATACAATACCTTGACATGATGTATTAAACATTGAAGAAAAATTTTGTTTTGAGATTCAAATTTCTCAAAGCAATAAAAAATGACCATAACTGCAAAAAAACAATTTAGTACGATTCTTTCTAGTTATCATTAATGAACACAAAGAACAAGAGCTACTACAGGAATCCTTTTAATGCTTGCCAAGCTACCCTAAAATAATAACTCTGATTCACAGAACAATGTAAAATCAGTAGTTCTTCCCAGATACTTGTATTTGGTAAAGTCTAACCTCATTAACTTCCTAGGTAAAGAGGCAAAAAAAAGAAGTTGAATAAGAGCATACTATGAGCTGAGCATTGTAACACAAAAGAGAGACACTGTCCACAAGTGAAGAGGAGCTCTACCCTGATTTGAATCCCCAACGTGGCAGCTATGGGTAATAGCAATGGCCATTTATACTAGTCAAAGGGAGCTGGAGTTAGTGGGGAGGAGAGGTTCCCTCTCAAGTCAGTCAATTTTACTCTAATTCTGGAAAGCATAAGGAAAAGCCCTTTTATGTAGAAGGTGTCAAAACATCGAATTTTATAATGTAAAAATGAATTAGCTTTGGTAAGCCTAATTCCCTTCAATACAGGCTATAAAAATCTGGGAGAAAAATATACAAAGATCAGAAAACAAAACAATAGTGTGTTATAAACAAGCTCTACAAAAACTTTTGCCTAGTCATTGTTTTTAAACATTTCCTCCTTAAAATATTTTGAAGTTTTCTTTGACTTATTCATCCGAAATTTCTTTATGGTAAAGACAGATACCTAAACTGTGTGAAATTCAACTAAAATTTCAAATCAAGCCTATAATATTTTGACAACTATTAAAATACAGTTTAGAAAGTTGAATGATACTTTTAAAAGGATATCATTTGCAAAAAGGATACTGCATATCTTTAAATAAGGAGTACATTCAGGTTTCTAATTCCTCTTTATACTCACCCCAATTACTGAAAAAGAAGAAGTACAGGAAAAATTAAACAACAAACTGCAATAAAATCATTCACAGATATTTCTGACCAAAAAAAAAAAAAAAAGTATAAAGACATTTAAATAAAGGTTTATATTAACAGAAAACGTAAATTTTCAAAATGCCAATTTCTATATGATTTAGAGTTACATCTAAATGTGGTATCATCAAAGTAATTCTGTAGCCCTGTATTTTTTAAATAACTCCAATTCTCATCCTTTCCTGTCAGTCACTTTTGCCATCACAGGTCATCTTAAACATATTACGTATAATACTAGTGAGAGACATTGTTTCAAACACAAAATCAGAATTTTAGAGCTGGAAGAATTCATATGGGATCAATTCCCTGACATGAGGGATAAGGAAATGAAGACCCACAGAAGTGAAATGACTTCCCCAAGGTCTCACAAGTGGTAGGAGCAGATTGGATCTTAGAACAATTATATCTTGTTTCTTTAGGGTTCTTTTAGAGCACACTCGTCTTCCAATCATGTCCATGACTCAAACATACTTTATGAAACTGAAGTACTGTAACTTGAATCTTTAATAGTGAAGGAAAAAGATAAACCACTAAATATATAATGATTGTTTATGACCAAAGTTACATCTTATTTATAAAATCAACCAAAGTAACTATATCTGAAAATAAGTAAGTAGATCTAATGGATTGTTCAACAAAAGTTAATGGATTGAGAAATCTATACACCGAATTTAGACCTGACATGACTGATGAAAAGAAAACACACATGTAACCATATCAAAACCTAAATTTTAGTGCATAACGAACATACCATAAATTAAATGGGGAAATGTACACTTTTTCATGTTAATCATTCTTCCTTCAAAGTAAATATACACACATCAACAATAAAGATATTAAAAGACGGGAAGCGGCTGTGGCTCAATCAGTAGGGCTCCCGTTTACCATATGGGAGGCCCCGGGTTCGGTTCCCGGGGCCTCCGGGTGAAGGCAAGCCCGCCCGCACGGCGTGGTTAGCTGACCCAGCGAGCACAAGCAGCAAGGGGGGGATAAATGAATAAATAAATAAAATCTAAAAAAAAAAAAGATATTAAAAGAGACTCTTGTCCTAGGGTAATAAGTTTTAAAATGTCCAAGACATAAGAGGGCCACAAAAACAACTGCCATTCAGAAATTACAGAACTCCACAAAGGATGAAAAGATAAATTTTAGAGAGAGGGTTACAGATGATGTAAGAAGCTATTCTTAATAATTAACTGTAAAGACAGTATAAAAATTCAAGACCTAATAAAAGTTCCTCTTATCTCTTGAAAGAACTATTCATTCAGAGTAATTCTTTGTTTTTATAAAGAACTAAGCTCAAAGTCCAAATCTGCTTTATTACTCAGTTATATAAATTAAAAATTCAGGACACATTCTACATTAACCACATGTCAAATTCTCACTCATTCCATCATTTTAATACTGCTTTCAATATATTAATTTTCATTTATAAAACAATGGCTACAAATTATTGGCCTACAGCTAGCTAGTTCAGCATTCTCTCTATACTTCTAAATGAACTACGTACAGTTTTATATTACAGATAAGGAAACAAAAACTCAGAGAAGATGTCATTTGCACAAGGCCTAAGAGCTATTCCATTTCTGTAAAACAGGCTTACACAAAGTAGAATAAACAATCTACTGATAGGAGCAGTAAAATATGTACAGATTTGGAGTTTGTGATATTCTTCCACTTAAATAAATCATAAGAGACAACAAATAACGAAAAAATTAGAGCACATCTAGAATCCTGATCCATAAGTTTCACTAAACACAGAATTTCTAATAGAAAGCAGAGTAACTCAGTTCAGGTTTGTGCCAAAATTCAGTACTTGGTTCTAGATCTAACTTTGCTATTATCCAGCAGAAGTACATTACTTAACTTCTGTGTCCCTCCATTTCTTCAGCTAAAATAAATTCAGTAAATCAAAATAAATGTCAAGTAAAGCCCTTTAACTACTTGACCCCTCCAAAAACACCAAAACCTCTTTTTCCTTGGTCCACTAAACTCAACAGGGGTAATAGACATAACAAGGGCCAAAATGGCCAACTGGTCGGAGTTCAGTAATCTGTCCAAATGAGATACATCGAATGTCTCCCTTAAAGACAAAACCTGGCATTTGGCTGACAGGCACAGAAAACAGAAGAAATGTGCTCTGGCTGTTGTAAGGAGGAACTCATGTACCGCAGACAGACTAAGGGTGAAATGGTTTCTCCTCCTGAAGCTACAGTGCAACAGAGAGAAATCAAGTCCAGGTATTGCTGAGAACAATGGGTAAAGACCCTGAATTTCAACAAGGATTAAAACAATGGCAGCTACAGGTTGGTGAATACAATTCAGCTAGAAAGAAGAGGGAAAAAGGGAAGATGTACAGAGAAAGTAACTTTCAGAAGGTTCAAAGAAGACAACTCAGGAATCCTTATTCTAGAGCCGGTCATGCTTTGCCTAGATGTTAGACTTGAGTTCAGAAACCTAAAATCTATTAATTCATTCACTTCTATGTTTTTAACGGATTAACTTTTCTTTCAATTTCCTCAAAGCTCATGCTTAAAAACTCCTAGTCTCTACTGAAGTAAGTCCCATGAAGAAACTCTTAACTCAGCTACAAAGCCTGGCATGAAAGGCTCCACAAACTCTCTGAAATTTTACGTAAAATAGTTTCGCGTTGTTTTCCTAATGAGAGGATCTCTTGAACTCATCAGATTCTCAATGAATTCCAAGATCCAAAAAGATAAAAAAAAAAAAAAAAAAAAAACTTGTTTAAGGGGCAATTCTGAGTGTAGCTGTGGGTACTGATCCTTCTAGTCTAAACTTTTCCTTTCATATTGATTTCAACATCTCAAGAGACAGGCATTTCCCAGTAAGAGTATGGGATTTATTTACTAAACAGTGTATTTAAACTGGAAATGTCTAACAAATGAAATTGAAACTAAGCAGATTAGCCCAATGTTAAATATAAAACTTAACATTCCCCATGTAATTGTTTTTACATGATTTTTCCTGAAGAAAATTGGTAATGTGTTTGTGGCAGAAAAATAATTTTGACTCATTATTAGTAAGTTCAAACTATGATGCTACTTACTTTGATTATAACAATCCCCATCTTTTCCAACTGCAGTTCTAGCTTGTTTAATTATCTGGAATTGTGAATCCTTATCTGCAAAACAAACAAAAAGACCCATAAACACAACATGAGTCCTCAGTGTCCACAATTTATTAACGTCTTTACTGGTTTCCAATCTACGCTCCATGCACAGACTCTTAAGAAAGAAAATGCCCACATCCCTACCCACCTAATCTGAAAGTAGAATTCTTTCAGATCTAGCTAGATCTGAGTAAGGAACACGGACTTCAAGCAGTTCAGAAAACACTATAATCAGGCACACGACGTAGCTGCTACAAATTTTAGCAACCAATAATAGCTAACATTTCTTGAATCCCAGCTAAGTTTCAGGCACTATTCTAAGTGTACTACATATACATATATCACTGAATCCTTACTGAGGTAATGTTATCATCATCTCCATTTTATAAAATTTAGGCAACAAACAGGTTAACGTGCTGTAGGTCACACACCTGTTAGTGACAAAACTAGCTACTGAATCAGGGCTACGTGACTGCAGAGCCCATGCAAACACGCTGTCAACATGCTGTGAACATGTGGGACACATTTTCCTCCTCAGTCCTACCTTCAAACTGTATTGAGAGCCCAGATTTTTGTTATGACCAAGAAGGCAGGCATCTGCCTCTACTGTATGAAGCCTTGCAAGGATATCACAGCCTATAAATATAAGCCTGGTCTTTAAATTTCAGATTAAGAGAACTAGTCTCACTGTTAACTAGTTAATCCTACATTCTCAAGGTACAAAATTTCCTACCTAACCAAAAGCATGCTTATTAAATCCATTCTTTTGATAATTCAGAAATGAAAAATCAATACCTAAACTAAGAGATTTTAAAATTTTAATCTAATAATACTTACTCAAAGTAACTGAAGGTATTTTCACATTCTCATAGAAAAATTCAGGATTATACATCTCACTCTAAACAGTAAAAAAAAAAAAAAAATCTTAGTGTTCTTGAGTATCAGACAGTTGGCTATTTTAAGAGTTGGCACAAACTAACAAAAGATTATCATTTAAATATTTCTTGCAATAATTTGTGAACTTAGGCAGTACCATTCTACTCTACAAATGAGTCATTATTTTATATCAGAAAACCTCACATAATACTTTCCAAATATTGTAAATTTATGAATGCATAAATTACACGATGTATACATAATATAGTAAGTATATGATACCTCTTCTTCTTTGGTGTAGCCCAGTTTCCTCAATCTACATGATACCATATGCTTTGCTAAAGATGATTTAGGCATGTGATGGTTGGAATCATAAGGGCACATCACAACTTCATCCTATGAAAATCAAATAGAAGCAAAAAAAAAAAAAAAAAAAGGTACATAATATTTAAAGGAATAGCTACACCATTAAAACACTTACTCTTGACTAAGTGGTGCTATACAATACCTCTTCTGCATGCCTCTCCCAAACTCGTGTATGTGTATGCATATTTTTAAAACTCCCTCAATTTCCCATACTCTAAAGCCTCTGCTCTCTCTCCTCCCGGTCCAAAACCTAACTCCTTGAAAAGATTTCTTTATACTCACTGTCTCAACAATCTCACCTACCAGCCATTCCCTACTCACTGCCACCATCATTCCACTGCCGGCAGATTACTAACAACCTTCTTTTTACCATAGCCAAAGGATATGTCATAGTCCTTATAATATTTGAACACCTGGAAGATGATATCCAATTGCCCATTTCTATCATCTCGATTCACTTAGGTTCTTTCCCCCTCTCTGGTAACTTCTGCTTGGTCTCCTCTAAAGAACTGTCTTCCCTGCTCTACCTGACACCCTTTAAATGTTGGCATTCCATGGAGGTCTAACCAGCAACCTACTACCATTCAATATATGCTTATAGAAGATCACATGGCTTCAATTTTCACCATATGGTTATGATGCCCAAAATCCAGATCTTTAGAGCTTGTTTCTCTCTTGAGTACCTTATATTAAAGGCACTGAAAAGTCAACATGACCAAAAATAAATTCATCATATTCGTGATCAGCTCTGCCACTTACGGCAATATGAGCTTGGTCAAGTTACTTAACCTCTTTTTGCCTCAGTTTCGTCAACCATAAAATGGGGATAATAGCAGGACCTTCCTCACAGAGCTACTGTGAAGAATGAATGAGTTATAATTAAGATTATACATGTATGGGGGCAGATGTGGCTCAAAGGTTGGGCGTCCATCTCCCATATGGAGGGATCTGGGTTCGATCCCCAGGACCTCCCGGTAAAAAAAAAAAAGATTATATACATAAAGCAATTAGAACATGACCTGATATACAGTAAGCATTCAATTAATGTAAGCAATTATTATTTTAGCAAAAGGCAAATATGATTAAGATATGCCCTGACTTAAAATGCATCCCCCCATTGCCCTCATAAGAAAATATTAGATTCTTTAATATGACTGACAAGATCTTCACAATCTGACCCCTCTCCAAAATGTCCCTCCATCTCTAAACCCTATCTCTAGCTGTCCTTACCTACTTGAGGTACCCTGGTCTGCTCACACCTTTGTCTCTGGCCTTCTACACATGCTGTTGATGTCTATTCTGTGCTTCACCTAGATAATTCCACTCACTGTTTAAATATCAGCTTAGCATTCACTTTGTCCAGAAGTCTCTGCTATCCCACCACTTCCTACAATAACCTAGACTACAGCAATTCCAACCCCACCCATCGGAGACTTTACCACATTTTAATGTAATGACTTCTCTGCATTCCCCCTCACCACCACCGGACAGTAAATTCTTTGAGGACATTCAGTATTAAAACACTTTAGCAGAAAAATGAAGACTCATTAACTATCTGGACTGCACCTATCCTAGGAATTATGATATTATGCTAGTATTATGATATTACTGAGATATTACCAGGATTTTTAAACCAGTAATGCTCTTGAATATCAAATACTGGTTTTGCAAAAATTAGATGTAACCCCACAGCTGATTTTCACAATTCTGGAATTTTACAAAGGAGTATTAGAGAGGCAGCATGGCAATTAAGAACATAGACTCAGGAGTCAGAATGCCTGGATTCAAATCTTAACTACCATTACTAGTTGTGTGTCTTTGGACAAATTATCTCTCTCTGTTTCCTCATCTGTAAAATGTGAATAACAGTACATACCTCATTGGGCTATTATGCATATTAAATGAGGTATTGTATAGCAAGGGTCATGTACAAAGTGCTATTTAAGGGTTTGTTAATACAAGGAACCCAAATTTGCTACAATGCTGAGTAAATAATGGTATGGAAAGGTTTCATAGGCCCCACTCAATGGAATTCACAGCTTCAATAGCCTTCAAAACAAACTACAAAGATTTTAAAAATTGGCCACTACAATCTTTATAAAATAAACAGCGAACAGTTTGTACAGAAATCAAATATCCTTTAAATGCCTCTGGAGGCTCGCTTAGGTAACTTAAACCTGGGAGAAGTTATTAGAGCATGGTAAAACCAGAAAGAATACTAGAGATCAGGAATTAATACTTGTACTTTGAAATTTATTCTTATAAAATTGAAACTTAGCCTAATAATATTATTGCCTGAGTTACCTCCTGAAAATCTTGTTACTCAAATGTGGCCTCTCTCTAAGCCAAATTCAGCAAATAAACTTACTATCTTCCGTCTCTCCACAGCCCAGCATGGGACATAATTCCCAGGGATGAGCCTCCCTAGCACTGAAGGATTAATACCAAGCGCCAATGAGCAATGCATTTGGAAAAAGACCTTGACCAAAAGGGGAAAACATTAAATACAAATGAAGTTTTTACAGCTAAGAGATTTCAAAGTGAGTCGGGAGGTCATTTCAGAGGTTACACTTACGCACGTCTCAGGTAGATCTCACTAACTGCCACAGTAAACAAAGCCTCAAATAAGGGTGCTCTTGGGGGCGCTGGAGATATCCAGATATAGGTAAGGCACACAACCCACTGAAATCAGCACCTCATCAGTGGGCCTTACCTTGGAAATATGATAACCTATTTCCCCAATGTAACAGAGTTAGGTTCATTTAAAATTTCCCTACATAAGATTCTTCTACCGCTTTTATTTGCACCTATATAGCACTATACCCATTAAATATGTGTCCCAGAGACTTAAATCTTTGGTCTGTTCATATGCCGGTTGAGCCTTGAATCTCAGCAGAGTTGCGGCCAACACCTCTTTCTCCGTATCATTGGACTCGCCCAGGACAACTAACAAAATGATAAGGATAGACAACCCCCTTCCCAAAAAACAGAGTATCTATAACTGCAAGCCTGACAGTTCCTTCCATATGCCCCATGAGATCTAAGCTCCCTCTCAATCTGAAGCAGAATGGGCATCACCATCCCAAAATCCTTAAGACAGAGGAAGGAACAAACATTTAAGCAGGGGAATGCAACCATGGACCAAAGTGGACTTATTATTATTGCAGTAATGGAAGAACTTGTAACATTGATATAAACATAGTGGTTACCAGAAGTTCTGTGGACAGACTCAGAGGGAAGAATAGGTAGAATACAGGGCATTTTAAGGACCTTAGAATTGTTCTGCATGATACTGCAATGACGGATACAGGCCATCACACATTTTGTCAAAACCTATAAAAAGTGTAAGTGTAAAGTGTAAGCCATAAAGTAAACTATAGGGCATAATTAGTAGCAATGCTTCAATATTTGTTCATCAATTGTAACAAATGTACCACACTAATGTAATATGTTATTAATAGTGGAAAATGTAGGAAGGAGAAAGGGTGGGGTATATGGGAAGCCCCTATACTTTCCATACAACTTTTACATAATCTAAAGCTTATCTAAAAATAAAGTTTATTATACTAATTACCCCACACTGGAGCACTTCCCTTCCTCCCACCGACCAAAATAAATAAACCAAAACGCAGAATTGTGCAAGGATAATAAACTTGCATACATTCTTTTAAAAATAATTCTGTTCCAGGAGAGTTGTTCGTTAACTTCATTAGTAACAATATTTAATAATCCTAGAGTCGGTGATGTCCCGGTCAGAAGTGTGCAATTTTAAGGTCCAGAAACGTTCGGAGACTAGTTCACCAGCTCTCCTAACACCGAATCTAGCGCCCACTGCGGAATCCATGTGACAGATGACAAAGCAAATCGCTTAAACCTCCATTTGCCCGCAGCATGCCAAGACCCAGTCACTTATTTTCTAAACAAGCTCCATTCCCTCTCAGCTCACCCGTTTTCATTTTTCCTTTCAGCTCGAGGTTCGGCGGAGCCCCAAGGCTCCCCTCGGCTCCCTGGTGTGGCTTTCCCAAGGACAAAAGGACCACAGGCCGAGGGTCCCCGACGCTCCCCGCGGCCGCGCCTCCCGGCCCCGCGCCCCTCACCTCCGGCGCCTGCTCCTCTTCCCCGGGGTCCAGCTGGTCCAGGCTCCATCCCAGCGACGCCGTCACCTCTTCCAGCGTCCGACAGCAGCTCTCCACGAAGTCGCTCAGCTCCTTCTGTAGCCGCCGCCGCTCCTCCACAGGAGGAGGCAAGTCCTCCATAGCGGCGCCGGCCCAATGAGCCGGAAATCGCAGAACTGCCTGCGGGCGCGCGGGCCTCTGGGAGCCGGGGCGGAGCCACGTTGCCACGTGACAGGAATAGCCTATAAGGAAGGATTCCGGAAGGGGCGGGAGCTGTTGCTTGGAGACGGCGTTTTCCGGAGTCTTCCAGGTGTTGTTTGTTTTGCGTGTCTGTTGCGTGCGTTTGCATTTGGCTGTACCTCAATTGTAAAGTTCTCTGTACCCAAACTTTGGAAAAAAAGTCGCTTATATCTACAGAAAAGCTTAAGTAATAATGCAATGAGTCATCGTCTGTCCTTCCTCCAGTTCATTAACTGCTAATATTTTGCCACATTTGCTTTATCTGGCTCTGACCACACCCACGCACACCCACATACTTATTCTTGCTAAATTATTGGAATATAAGTTGAGCTGCTGCGCACCCCCTCTCCAAATACGCCTGCATGCATCTCTTAAGAACAAGGACGTTTTCCTACAATTCTATATATTTACGGTTTATATTCAAATGTCCATAACTCTCCCCCAAAGGTATTTTAGAGCTGTTCTATTGTTTTTATAGCCATGATCTAAATTCGATTATTGTCTCTTTTAATCTTTAACTTCTCCCGCACCCTCCTTTTTAAGTCGTATTTTCTGAGGAGCCTAGGCTAGTCCTTGTAGAGTGTCCCTCCCTCTGGACTTGTCAGAATCTTTACCTCATGATTAGATTCAGCTTAAGAACTTTTCCAAGAATACGACATAGGAGATGGGTAAGTCCTGATTACATCTCATAGCATACAACATATCTTGGATTCTCCTGCTATTGGTCATGCTAAACTTGATCACTTGATAAAGGTGAGGGCAGCATCTCTCCATTAAAATAGCACATTTTCCTCTTTGTAACTGGTAGATAATCTGTGGGATGACACCCTGAGGTCCTATAAATATCCTGTCCCCAACAATCTTTCACACAATCCTTCCCTGAATCTATTATTACATTAGGAGTTATAAATGTACCTCGAGTACTAACTAGCATGCCTTCTACACTTACTAGCTGGCATCCTCCTCCCACCTCCATTTTCCTGCTGCTCTTTGTTTATGGAATCAAAGGTTCTTTATTATTATTGATGTAGGGTTTCTCAATTAACTATAATTATACTCTATTACTATCATAATTTTTGTTGATGCTCAAATTGTCCCAAATTTGGCCATTGGAAGCCAATTTAAGCCACCCCATGTATTTCTTTGACATATCCCTACTAGTCCTTGAATACTTTCTTGTTTTCATGACCCAAGCCTCCTTTGTGTTTTTTCTTGCCAGAGACCTGGAATCAGCCAGTTTCCCTGAATGCCTTAACTCTGCTCCCTAGGGTAATTGAGAGGGGCCCAGAGTCTATTCCCTTTTATATAATTCTTTCAAGCCTAATGCCAAATCTTGGCTTTCTTTTGCACGTTTCCACCAGATAAAGTGTAGAGAAAAATTTTGAGAACAACTATTTCCAAAGGCAAATAGCATAGTTCTCACCACTTAGATAGAGAGCACTATAAAGTGCACAGGTGGGTCAGTAGCTGCAGGCAGACGGGGAGTTAAGGGATGAGTTCTGTAAGTAATGTATTCATACTTTCTCCACAGTATCCTTACTTTTTATTTATATAGTTAGCCAAGGAGCCTGGAAATACAAGACTCTTTTTGGATGTGTAATGACGACTCTCACTGAAAAGCTATATATTTTTTCCTTTTCTGTAGATGTAGTGTGTATGTGAATTGAATCAAAACTTAATCAGCGGGAAGCGGCTGTGGCTCAATCAGTAGGGCTCCCGTTTACCATATGGGAGGTTCTGGGTTCGGTTCCCGGGGCCTCCTGGTGAAGGCAAGCCTGCCCGCACGGCGTGGTTAGCTGACCCAGCGAGCACAAGCAGCAAGGGGGGGATAAATGAATAAATAAATAAAATCTTTAAAAAAAAAAAAAAAACTTAATCAGATCACACGTCCTGTCTGAAGAAAACAACCCCATCTCACCTCAGTGTTTAGTGACACCTTTGGAAGGGGTAGGAGAGATTTGTCAATTGGCTGTACTCTCTAGTTACTGTTTCAACCTAAGGATCTACTCTTCGTTGATGCTTATTAAAATCTGTTTAACTGCCACTTTCTCAGGGAGGCCTCCTGACCCTATTCTAGGTTAGGCCTCCCAGATCCAGCATAAGGAACTTCCTTTATTTCCCCCAACGCAGCATTTACCACAAATTATTTTGTCTTCCTTTTAGATTATGAGGGCTATTTTTGTCATTTACCATGGGATCCACAGCTTCTGACACAATGCATGGCACATGGTAGAACTCAATATTTAAGGAATAAAATTGATTTAAAGCCCCTCAATTGGGAGAGAGGGCAAGAGGAAGAATGAGTTGTGGGATAAGGAAGAAATGAGTGCTACAAGGAAAATGGACCATTCAATGAGAATGCAGTCATGGTCACCCTAAGCACTAAAAGTTCCCCATAATTTAGTATTATCTGATCTTTTTTATTTTTAAAGATTTTATTTATTACTCCCCCTCTCATTGTTTGCACTTGCTGTCTCCTCGTCTTCTCTATAGGAGGCACTGGGAACTGAACCCGGGACCTCCCATATGGGAGAGAGGCACTCAATCACTTAAGCCACCTCAGCTCCCTGGTTTGTTGCGACTCTAATTGTCTTTCCTCTTTGTGTCATCTTGTTGTGCCAGCTCACCTTCTCCAGGAGGCCCCAGGAACCAAACCCAGGACCTCTCATGTGGTAGGCAGGAGCTCAATCAGTTGAGCCACATCTGCTTCCCATAGTATTATCTGATCTTAATGAGATATTTAGTTTGTGTTCTACACAATTTGCATTTCATTTGCTTATTTTTTATCTGTACTATAGAATTTGATTGTATTAATATACAATACTGATATATTTAAGTTGACCCACTGATTTTTGTGTATGTTGTCCCCACCCAGACTGCAGATGAGACTTTTTTTTTTTTTTTAAATTTTACTGGGAGGTCCCGGAGATCGAACCCAGGTCCCTCCATATGGGAGACGGATGTCCAACCATTTGAGCCACATCCGCCCCCCCAGATGAGACTTCTGACTACATTTGTCTAGCCCCAAAACTAGACATAATAGGTCTTCAAAAAAGTTGTGTTAATTCAATGGCAAACGGTCTGAATGTCAATCGTTTCTCTTTCATCCATAGAATAGCGGTATATTTCATTGATTTTCAATGGAGAGCCCAAGTTCTTCAGGACTTATCTTCATTGACTCAAGAACAATTCGTTCCTCTTAGAGAACAAAATTAAACACCACCTATTTTGAGGATACCCAAAAAGAAATCTTTTTTTGTTTTT
Source organism: Tolypeutes matacus (assembly GCA_026826555.1). NCBI lineage: Eukaryota > Metazoa > Chordata > Mammalia > Cingulata > Chlamyphoridae > Tolypeutes > Tolypeutes matacus. The sequence continues at coordinate 9,883,940 of JAKSZT010054399.1, forward strand.
AACATGCTATGGTATGACTTTTACCAATGCTGCTCGGTACTCACTGTTCAGAATAAACAAGAACTGGACGTTCACTTTGGGTTGGCCCTTTTACACAGACTTTCCCCAAAGGACTCTATTAGTATAGGCACTCAAGAAATGTTAAAAGAATGCACTTCAAAAGACCAACTTCTAACAAAAATTCAGAGCTAAAATAGTTTTCTCCTGGTCTTTCTTAATAGGCATTAAGTAACCAAATGATTTCAGATGTATCTTAAGAGAAACAGAAAGCTGCCGCTGCTAAGCGTCCTTGTGTGTAGTAGAAACATATTAGTAAATCAAAACACAAAAACTTCAAAAGTCTAAAAGTTTATTGCCAGAATAGCAAACTTCACAAAGACACCGTTTTTAAAGTATATAGAAAATAACAAGCAAAATAAACAGAAAACTTTGACCAAAGAAAAGCCAAGATTGCTATCATGCACATACAGTCAAATTAATACCAAGCCAAACAAGTACATTTAAAAGTATGTGGGTTATACAATCCACATACTTAACCCCAAAACTAAAGGAGACTCCTTCAAAAATGCTCAGCGTTTGAGTGGTTTTTCTTTTTTTATTTTGGGGGGGGGGTATAATTTTCTCCTGCTACAGAAAAGAGAAATATTTAGATGAGAAACAGGATGACTAAAATATCCATTATCAACCTACTTTTTTTAATCTCTAAGAATAGAAATCTTTATTATATGTAAGTTCAAGATGACCTAATCAAAAATCTAATGACAGTAGAGAAGAAACAAATAAATCCTAATTTCAATTTGCTCTATCCTTACAATTGATTGCCTCTTCATATACACTACATCCTAGTCGTATGACATTAAAGATGAACAAATAAGATAAAAAGCCAGAACAGCCTTTACTATTTGATTTCAAATATGGCTATATTTTCTTAAGCAGAGAAAGCTATATTATCACTACTGAAAGCTCTACATTTTCCTTTTTATTTAATAAAGCAGAAATCCATATAAATGAAGCCAAGGGATAGCAACCATTTCCAACTGAGGACTAATGCCCAACAGAACTACTGCTAAATGTGTAGGAGTAAGAGTAGGAAGAATTTCCTGTTGCATCGAAGCTTCCTCTCCGAGAGCCACTGCGGGAGCCAGAGCGGGAACCGGAGCGGGAACCAGAGCGGGAGCCAGAACGGGAGCCGGAGCGAGATCCCGGAGCAGAAGAGATGTTATAAGGGCTAGGTAAGCCCTTGGAAGAGGTGGAGGCTGCTTCCAGAAGGCGTAACCCAGTGATATCTTCTACCATGGAGCGATTCATGGCATCCTTATAGGATATTTTTAACTTGGTTTTAGGGCAGGTCAAGATTTTGGCGTAGCTGGTGGTGTCTTGCAGCCTCTGGGCTGCTCGGCCGTCGATGAACCCCTTTCGGATGGCTTCTTCGGTGCTGATCCTCCCGTGTACTTCGGGGTCCACAAGGCCTCCGGTAAGGTACTGGAACTCCAGGAAGCGCTGACCTGCCTCGTAGGGGAGCCACTTTTCCTTTACTGCCTCAGCTGCCGACATCTTCTTCTTGCCCTTCACACCTTCAAAGCCAATGTAGGCTTTCTGAGCAGGCTTCAGCCTGGTGGCCATATCTTGGTCGATCACCCCCTGGGAGACCGCATCCTGGAGGGACAGCTTCTGCCCCGTGGTTGGGTGGATGATACCTCCCGTGCAGGCCTGAGCTTCCAGAAGCCTCTGGCCGGTGATGCTGTCGACAATGCCCCGCTCTATACCTTCCGTGACGGAAATTTTCTCCAGGTTTTCGGTGTCGAAGATGGCTGCAATGGGGCTCGACTCCTCCAGGGAGTCGGACAGAGAGCTGCTCCTGATGGTTACATTCCTGACACTGGAGATGGTTGAAATCTTACTTACTGACTCATGCCGAGAGCTGCTAAAGACGTCGTCACTGATGCCAGCACCCATGCTGCCGCCGCTGTTGCCTACACCATTTTTCAAAGAGATCATATCAGCGAACTGAGTGAGGCTGAGGCTACCAGACCGGTACTGATCAAAGAACTTCCTGTCCACGAGGCCCCTGTCGATGGCATCTTGAATGTCATACTGACTGCCTGTTTTCCTGTCTACCAGCACCACCCTGGTGGAGCCATCCGATCCAGTGATGGTGATTTCTTCCCACTCACATTCCTGCTCACACAGTTCTCTGAAAGTTTCATAATCTATAAGGCCCTTCTTGTAGGCCTCCTGCACAGACATCTCCTTGTTAGTTTCTGGGTCAACTATGACCACTCTGCGCTTCCTGAGCGTATTCTTCTGCGACGTCTGCACTTGCTTCTTCTTTTCTTTCAGGGGCAGAAGACAGAGCCCCGTTTCCTCATCCTTAATGCATCTTTCTTTTAGTTGCAGATAGGTAAGATTTTCTTCGGTGTTGGGGTCAAAAAACCCTTTGGTGTCATCACTTGGATCGGTGAGAATCTCACTGAGCTCCTCATTGAAGTAGCCCCTCTTGTAGGCCATGTCAACGGGTAAGCGATGGCTCTCCTTGGGGTCGATGATCCCGCCGGTGGCAATCTGCGCTTCCAATAAGCGAATGCCGTGGCCCTTTTCGATGAGTTCCTTGTTCATGGCTTGGAACAAAGATATGATGCCCCCGGTCTCGGGATCGTTATACCCGGTGACGGCGCGTTCCGCCGACAGGAGCTTCTCTTTAAACTCAATGCCCACCAGCCCTCTTTTGTAGGCCTCTTCCACTGGTAGCCTCAAATTGCTAACAGGATCCACTATAAAGCCAGTGGCCGCTTGGGCTTCCAGCAGCTCCAGCGCGGTACCGGGCCGGACCAAGCCGATCTTCATGGCCTCATAAATGCCAAGCTTCTGTTTTGTGGTCTCGTTGTAGATTCCTGCTATGCAGCTGGAGCCCTGCAGGAAGTCCTTGATTCGCTCACCAACCTCATCGTAAGAAATCTGCCCTGATTCGAGTTCATTGACAGTGGAGGGTCTCAGGATACCGGAGTTTACGAGTTCCGTGACGGTCACAGGTTGTCTGATTCCTTGGAAGGACATGCTTCTCTTCTGTAACGTCAGCAAGAGAAGACCGGTGTGTGGCTCGATCCTGCACCGCTCCCTCAGCTGCATGTAGCCGACCTTCTTTTTGGTGATCGGATCCACGAAGTTTTTCTGACTGTCTCGGGGATCGTTCAAGGACCGATACAAATCTTTGTCAATTAACCCACGGGCCAAGGCGACATCTTTGGGCAAAAAGACACTGTTCACGGGGTCCACGACACCCCCCGAAGCGATCTGGGCTTCCAGCAGGCGCATTCCGGTTTCTCTGTCAATCAAATTTTTCTTGATAGCTTCAGAGACAGACACGGTCTTGCCTGAAAATGGGTCGTTGAAACCTGTGATGGATTTTTCCGCTGTATAAATCTGTTGGCGGTCATCAAAGTCGATGAGGTCCCGAGCGATGGCACTGTCGACAGTCAGCTTCTCATTCCTGTGGGGGTCAATGACCCCGCCAGTGGCCGCCTGGGCCTCCAGAAGCATGACCGTGGATTCTGGGCTGATTAATTTCTTCCTCTTGGCCTCAACCAGGGCGTACTTATCCTTCGGAGACGTGGAAGCTCCTGCAATAGCTCCCGCACCGCGAAGAAAAGGCTGGATTTCCGAAGCAACCTCTTCCACCGACTTTTTCCCCTTCAACAGTTTGTCCAAGGTCGTTTTGTCAATCAGTTGGCATTCGTAGAGCTGCATCGCTGTCACTTTCTTCCTCAGGCCATCAAACACCAGCTTGGACGGGTCCACCGTCCATTCGTACTCAGTCTGGGTCTCCCGGTGCGACCCATAGGGGCGCTGTTTGAGCCTGTCAATTTCTCTCTGAAGTCGGGAGCGCTCGGTTTCCAACTGTGACTGCGTGTCACGGGTGGAATCCTCCAGCTTCCGCCTGCACCTCTCTTCGATCCTCTTGATCTCTGCCTGGAGCCTTTCGATCTCACACCTGAGGTTGTTCTTCTCTCTCTCGCTCTTCTCTCGTTCTGACTCGATTTTCCTAATAGCCTCTTCCTTGCGGGAATATTGCGTTTTCCACTGATTCAGGTCATTCTGGATTTGCTGTTTCTCACACTCGAGGCGCTGCTTCACTCTGATTTCCGTCTCCAGGGTTGCTTTCGCGCGATTCAGTTCATCCTCCAGCCTCTGCAGCCTCACCTTGTCTTGTTCCAGGACTTTTATTTTCATCAGAAGGCTCTCTCTTTCCTGCACCACTTGAGTGCACTGACTCTTCGATTCCTGGATCCTATTAGATGCCTGGAATTAAAAAAGAAAGACATGGGGAGAAAAAATGTTTTGATCACACCATATTACTATCATAATTTAACCCATTTTTCTATATCTTCCCCCCCACACACAAAAAAAACCTTGTTTACTTATTTCCCCCTGTCTATGTTTTCCCCAGATATACGGTTAGCTTGTCATCTTGCAAATTCAAGGAAAAAATTCTGTTGCTATATGTTGCCACTTTGATAAGTGGCTTCATACTTAAACTTTTTTTTTCCCATAGAAAGATCTAGAAGTTGCAACCCCATCTTAATCTTGACAGTAATAAATAATGGTTTGAAAAAATATGAGGAGTTTTGTCCCAGGTTATCACACCTGCTATACCTACATCTTACTAACATGTTTAATGAAGCAACACAACTATATGGATATACACACATCCCACCCCAGCCCCACACAAATATTGTCTATAGAAGTCAAATGCATAGAAGTTAAAGAGTCACTTTTAAATTAGGGGTTAAAAGAAGAAAAGCCAAACAAAAAGAAACACATTAAGGCCACAATTAATCAGAAAATAGAATAACGTGTGCAGGAAAATCATCTAATAATGCATGCAAAGAATAAAAAGTGATCTGAAAATTGCATAGAAAACTGCTTTGTTAAGGGTATATAGCTTTTACCGAGGAAAATTTTAATTAGAAATGGAGCCATCACTCACTCACGAGGAGCCATCTTCTAGAAAATAAAGTGGAACATTCAGAAGAAGTAACCTCAGATGTTAGACACACACTCAAATTTCCCAAAACAGGGTCAAGCACAGGTTCCCCACAGGCTGGCATCTGGCGTAGAGCAAGCACAGAAGGACAAGTGGCACTGAAATCATTTCAAAGCGGTTGTGTGGATTATGATCCCTAGTCATGCAGCGATAAAGGGAGAAATCAGATTTTCTGTAAGCATTCTTTTAAGTGGCAAGAGCATGGTTCAGGTCAAGGATAGTGCAGTGAATTATTTGACAGACAGTGAAGCTGTGATCAAATATTTGTGAATACCTCTATAGCCTGCTTTTGGAATTTCTCAATTTCCTGTCTCAAATTTTCCCTCTCTCTCTGTAAATCATTAATCAGGCCCTGGAGTTCCAGGGTTCGGTTGTTGCTGATTTGCAGTTGGCTCCTGAGTTCATTGATGGTCGTATTCTTCTCACTGTCGGCTTCACTCCGGCTCCTCCTCAGCTCGTCATATTCCAGCCTGACGTTCCGGAGCTCCTCTTCCAGCATCAGGTGCTCCTTGGTCAGATTCTCCGTGAGAGACTGCAGCCTCTCTATTTCTATCTTGCTTTCATTGAAGCTCCTGCTTTTATCTTCGATGGCCTTCTGGAAATGTTCACTCCTCAGGTGAGCCTGTTTGACATTTTCTTGTTCCTGGAGTAACTGCCGCCTCAGGGCTTCGATCTCCAAGGACAGTCTCCTCAGCTCCTCCTGTGTCCTCTGCTTCTCCCTCACATGGCCATCCAGCACGTCCCTCTGCTGACGGAGGTCATCCTCGCTCCTTTTCTTAACGATGGAGGCCTGCTCCAGCTGCTGGGTCAGGTTGGTGATTTTTATTGCTTGCTCTTTCAAAGACTTCCTCATGCCTTCCAGCTCATCCTCCAGCTTCTTCCTTTTGGAAGAATCTTCTGAGGCTGTCCTCTTCAGTCGGGTCAGCTCCTCTTCCACTTTCTGCTTCTGCAACTGCAAGTCTTTCAGAGAACTCTGGAATCTGATGATATCCTGGTCCTTTGTGGTCCTCTCCTGCGAAACCTTTTCATAGTCGATTCTCAGGCGCATCAGCTCTTGCTCGTGAACCTTCATCTTGCTTATCGCCTCTGTTGCACTACTGTTTGCTTTCTGCAGATCGTACTGGACCCTTTGTAATTTAGCATTTTCATCTTCCAGGCACTTCCGTTCCTGCGTTTCTGTTTCTATCAGTTGTTTTAATCTGTCTATCTCCTTGTTTTTATCCTGGATGGTTTTGGCAGCATCATCAAGAGATTGCTTGTATCGCACGCTCTCTTCTGTCCGCATCTGAGTGACCTGTCTCAGTTCGATCTCCAACTGCTGTTTCCTCTGAGTGATCTCTGAGCCGGTGGTCTTTTGCTGCTGAATATTTTCTTCAGCCCTCCGAAGACTCTCTGTGGACTGGGCTAAGGTGTTCTTCAGCCTCTTTATTTCTTCTGATAAGTTTCGGTTTTCCCGGGTGAGGCTGTCTATCTGGGCTCGGTAGCCACTGGTGTCCTCCTCTTTCTGCATGGTGAGCTGTTGGATGGTCGTCTTGGTGATGTTGATCTCAGTTTCGAACTGGTTTTTTAAGCTAATGATTTCCTCATCGTAACTGTTCCTTACCTTAGCCAGTTCACTTTCATATTCCCAGCGGCGCTTGGCCTCCTCCTGAAACTCAGTTTTGAGTCTTTCAATCTCCTTGTTTTTGTCCTGAATGGTCTTTGCAGCCTCCTCTAGGGACTGCTTGTGCCTTGCATTGTCCTCTGAGCGCTGGTGAATGATTTGCTTAAGCTCTATCTCCAGATGCTGCTTCTGTTGCATTATCTCAGAGCCGCAGGCTTTCTGCTGAAGGATGTTCTCCTCGGCCCGCCTTCGCTGCTCAGTGGTCTGCAGTATGCTGTCATTCAGCCTGACAATTTCGTCCTTCAGATCTCGATTCTCTCTTGAGAGTCTATCAAGCTGGTTTCGAAGATTTTTGGAATCATCCTCTTTTTGCAGGGAGATCTCCTTGATGGTAGTCTTCGTAATATTAATCTCGGTTTCATACTTGTTCCTTAAATTACTCATCTCCTCATTATAGTGGTTTCTTACCTTTGCCAGCTCACTCTCATATTCTCTCTTCCGGTTGGCCTCCTCCTGGAGCAGAACCCTCAACCTCTCTATCTCGTACTCCTTCTCCTTGATGGCTTTTTCAGACTCCAATTTTTGCCAGCCGAGGTTCTCCTTTTCACACTGCCTCGTTTTCTGCAGCTGGTCATAGTCGTTCTTCTGTTGGTCGAATCGGTCTTCCACGGCCTTCCTTCTTCTCTTTTCATCTTCGATCTCATAGGTGAGCCTGGTGATCTTCTCGTTGAGCTCTTTGATTTGACCGTAGCACTTGTCCAGGTTTTGCTTAGCCGACTTTCCATCCAGCTCAGCTTGCCTCTTCAGCTCCTCCAGGCTCACAAGCTTTGCTTTGAACTGAGAACACTCAGCCTGGAATTTCTGCAGGTTCTGATCCAGGAACTTGTTCTTGTTGCAGTTTTCAGAGTTGGCATCTCTGGCCAGTCTGAGCTCCTCTTCCAAAACCTCAATCTTGGTATTTTTCAGCTGTAGAAATGAAATCAGAAATTATGTTGAAAGAAAACCACCTCACATGACAAGAAAGAAGCAGTACTTTACCCCTCCCAGACCACAGTGCATCCCCAACTTCTCTTTACATGCTCACACACACACATGCACATGTACACGTACATTTGCATATACTCCACACACATACACCTGCACATAAAGATAAATGTACATGTACACACACACAAATACAAACATATACACATGTAAAGTGTGATATGAGGTAAAAAGTACTACACAAAAATTCAAGAAATCTAGATTCTTGTCATAATTCTTCCATCAACTGCTTGTAAGCACTTAGAAAATAATGTATCATCACTGGGTCTCAGTGTCCTCATGTGTACGATGAGGTCATTTCTTTCAAGATCAAAAGCTTATGAGTTTAAAAATTATGTTCCCTTTATTTCAGGGTATAAAGTAAATTTCCACTAAACACAACACAAGCATTAGAAATGAGGAGTAAATTAAACAACCATTCAACAATAAAACTTCAAATCCAACTAGTCCAGTATGTTCTTTTCCTGAACTGAGCTCAAAGAATTAAAACAAATTCCTCGATCAAACATTAAACAAAATTACTGGGTTTGGGCAAGATTAAAGTAGCCCAATTTTGCAAATATTTACATAAGTCTATTAAAAGCAGTATACTGGAATATGGGCCCAAACCCACACTTATTAAGAGACTCTGTGGGGCACGGACGTGGCTCAAATGGTTGGGCATCCGTCTCCCATATGGAGGGACCAGGGTTCAATCCCCGGGACCTCCCGGTAAAAAAAAAAAAAAAGAGACTGTGTGATACTAAATTTTTAAAGGAAACATAGTTTTATCAGTGGGCATGTCTAAGTAAGGCAGCAGTAACAAGGTTCTATTTTATTTCCCTTTTTGGATTGGCCAAGGATATAAAGTAAGTAAAATTACCTTCAGATCTTCCAGACTCTTCAACATCTCACTTAAGAATCTGTAATAGTCTCCAGATCTTGTGAGTAGTTCTATGTACCGAGCATGAATATCTGCAGCCTTGAAGATAAGAAGGAAAAGAGAAATGAGAAATCATTTACAAAAAGGCCTAGGCAAGTTGACTGATTTTGTTCTCTAAAATAAGGAAACAACAACAGTATAATTTAACGAGTAAATTCCCTTCTTTTATGTATGCTAACTGCAAAGTCTGGAAGGACAACAAAACAAAGGGCTAAAACATCATAGTCCATCCTCATGACTCCAGATCGTTTTCCCTAAACCATCAGAGACAGGGTGTTCTCTGACATTTTTGGAAAGAGAGCTGTTTTATTTATTTATTTATTTTTAAGTTTTATCTTTTATTTATTTTTATTTTATTTTATTTTTTTTTTTAAAGATTTATTTTATTCATTTTTCCCCCCTTGCTGCTTGTGCTCGCTGGGTCAGCTAACCACGCCGTGCGGGCGGGCCTGCCCTCACCAGGAGGCCCCGGGAACCGAACCCGGGGCCTCCCATATGGTAAACGGGAGCCCCACTGATTGAGCCACAGCTGCTTCCCGAGAGCTGTTTTAAAAACACATATTTTTCAACTTTTAGAAGTCTCCCACATTAAACCCCAAAATTTAAGCCCAATTTCTGCAAAGATTCTAATAATTCAGGTTGGCATTGATCATTTTCTTTTCTTTCTTTCTTTTTTTTTTTTTTCTGAAGTACTGGGGCCAGAGATTGAACCCTGGACCTCATATGCGGGAAGCCAGCACTCAACCACTGAGCTACACTGGCTCCCCTGGGTTGGTGTTTTCATTGCTTGCTTGTTTGTTTTGGTTTTTTAGGAGGCACTGGGAACCGAACCTAGGACATCACATGTGGGAAGCGGACACTCAACCGCTTGAGCCACATCCCCTCCCTGATCATTTTCTAAAAGGCATCACCTAGTCATGGCTTATACTAGGGGACCATAACCTATTATCCCTTTTTGAGCGCCTGGGTACCCTGTAACAAGGAATGAATTCAGGGACTGTAGGAAAGATGGAAAGAGACAGGGAAAAGAGAAAGGAGAGAAGGAAGAGTAGGCTCTAAGAGCTATGCAGTGATGCACAGAAAGACAATATACCTCTTGCAGGATCACCCCCGAAGGGGACTGGCCCATAGTTCTCTTGATGGGTATGCTCAGTAGAGTCTCCAGTCCTGATGTGTATGATGCAAGCTGAAGTTCATAATCCTGCAAAATAATAAAGTTGAAGAAAAACACTCCTCATGGGCTTGAAAGGAAGCTACAATTCCACAGTTTTAAATTAAGCTGTATTCTACTAACCAAACCCAAAGTCTATAATGTGCTGCTAGCGTGCAAGCAGCTAATATTACATTCTTAATACTAAGCAGTACACCTTTATATGCTAACTGGGAACTTTTGCTCATACAACCAGTCGAAAAATTAAAGACCAGCCCATTCCCACAGTTAATAATGTCATTACGTAATATATTCAAGCTAATGAGAAACAAGTTTGTGGTTTATTCAGAAGAATAATATATAAAAGCCACAATCACTATGCTCAAAAAGTTTACAGTCAGCAAATAATGCCATTAATAATATTCTTGGTGAAACATCAACATTCTTGGTGAAACCGACATACCTTAATTGAATTTGCACAAAGTTCAGCAATTTTTTGTACTTCTTCTGATTTGTCTCGTTTGCCAGATATTTCATTGTGCAAGTTCTATACAAAAAATAAAATATTTGCATATGTTAAAGTGTATGAATATATATTTTTTAAAATGTTATTTTACCTTTCAACCACTGTGAGTTGTATTTTTCTTTTGTTTATTTGTACATGTACTGACCTCATATTCTTACCATTAAATCTTAGGAGATAAGTAATTTTTCCATTTTGAAAAAATAAGGAAAACCACCAACTTTCTATTATCTATCTTAGAGGTTATTTTCTAGTCAACAGTTTCCTGATTCTATCACCTCAATTTACCAAGATACTTTACTGTAACATGATAAGGAAAACAAGGCATTTTTTCCTATGTTCATAATCATGTTTCTTTATATATATCTCAATTGTTTTTTCTCTGAGCATTCTTTAAGCATTCACAAAATGGACTAAAAGTATTAAGTGTTTTATCATTTCGAACCAAGGCACTGCTGTGAAAACGAGAGGAAAACACAGCTTACACCCAATCACTCTCCACACAACTTTGGAATAACAAATTGGCTTATACCTTCTGTTCATTCAAAAATCTCATGACTGTGTTGGAATCTGCAAATTTCATGGATTCTAAGGAATCCTGGCGACGTTTGGCATCACAGAGCCACTTGCAGAAAGCCTGATAGTTATCACGATAATTCCTCAGTTGCTTGATTTGTTTCTCTAGGTCCCATAACCTAAAGAAAATAAGAGATCACAAAATTATTAAAGCACTGCTATTGTTTCTCAAAATATTGAACATAGGGTTACCATGTGACACAGCAATATCATTCCTGGGTGGATCCTCCAAGAGAAAAGAAAGCATATGTCCCTACAAAAGCTTGTACGGGAATGTCTGCAGCAACATGATTCCTAATAGCCAAAAAGGCAATCAACCCAAATGTCCATCAGCTGATGAAAGGATAAACAAAATGTGGTCTAGCCATACAATGGAATGTTATCTGACCATTAAAAGGATGAAAGTTCTGATACATGCTACAACATGAATGAATCTTCACAATATTATGTTAAATGAAAGAAGCCGGGCACAGAAGGCCACATATTATAAGATTCTATTTTTATGAAATGTCCAGAACGGGCAAAACCCTTGAGACAGAAAGGAGCTTAGTGGTTCCCGAGGGTTGAAAGATAATGGGGAGTGACTGCTAATGAGCACAGGGTTTCTTTGGGCGTTGATGAAAATGTTCCAAACTTAGATGACGGCAAGGTTTGCAAGCTCCGTGAATATACTAAATACTGCGAATTGCATACTTTACATAGGTGAATTTTATGGTCTGTGAATTAGATCTCAATAAAGATGTTTAAAACACACACACAAAAAGCTCTGCTAGTAAAATGGACTACAGGCCAGGTAAATCAGAAGACTTTTTTTTAAACCCTCATTTTGCAGTAAGGCATTTATTTTGTATAAGATTTCATTTTCAGGGAGAAGAGGTGGCTCAAGCAGTTGAGCACCTGCTTCCCACATGGGAGATCCCGGGTTTGGTTCCTAGGGCCTCCTAAAAACAAACAAAAACAAACAACAAGCAAAACAAATGACAAAACCAACTCAAGGGAACCAATGTGGCTCAGTGGTTGAGCACCGGCTTCCCACATAGGAGGTCCCAGGTTCAATTCCTGGTCCCAGTACCTCAGGAAAAAAAAAAAAAGGTTTCATTTTCACAAATGAAATCATTCCCACAAAGCATCTACTTCTTCCAGCAGCCTTAACAAGAGTTTATAGGGCAAAAAGGAGCAGACTAAAGAGCTGCCATTATTTTTCTAAGAACCTGGGTAGCACCTGGCTCACCATGTTGGTTCGGTCTTGGCTACTGTGATATAATCTCTTTCCACTTCAAATAAAGCTGGCTAAAAGGCCCTCCCTGAAAGAAGCAGCTACAAAACCTGGCTGGGGAGCGGAGATGGCTCAAGCCATTGGGCGCCTCCTTCCCACATGGAAGGTCCCGGGTTCAGTTCCCAGTGCCTCCTAAAGAGAAGAGTCAACCAAACAACCGACACAGAGAGCAGACAGCAAGGTGCAAACAACAAGGGGGGAGCAGGGGAGAGAGAGAAATAAATAAATAAAATAAATCTTAAAAAAAACAAAACAAAAAAACCCTGGCTGACACGCAAAACGAAGCTGTGCTCATGGAGTGATGCTTTTAAGTGACATTATCTTGGGAACCACCAAATGGGAAGAAAAGTCCGGAAGGAAGGTGGCCCACCTGTAGTCTATCTGTTTATCTATTCTCTGCCAACGATCCGTCAGCTGCATGACTTTTTCACTGAACTTCCCAAGGTCCAAGTCGTAGAGTGGATACTGCTGGGAAGTCTGGGAGTGGATCTGCTGCGCTTTCTGCAGTTCTGTCTTCATGGTGGCCAGCAAGGACTTCTTCAGATTCAAGTCATTTTTAATTTTCTGTAAGAGAAATAAAACGAATACAAATGTCTCTCTCCTCTCACTTGAGGCTATACTGCAAGTCACCAACTGAGCGGGGAAGAAAAGTTTGCAACACTCTTTCGAATGTTCATGTTTTTGGTGGTAACTATCAATCCAAGGAAACAGGATGACTCATTGTATTTCCCAATATTTGTCTCACTGATCTAGTTCCTCGGGCTACCTTGTTAAAGAAGGATGGGTTTTGAAAATGAGTTTGGGAAATGATACAGATAATATTTCATTTCTAAGTAAGTATAGCGATTTTTAACGTGTTAAAGGCTCTGAGAAGTCCTGTAGTAAAGCAACCATTTTAACTCTGTTGAATCCCCCAGGCTAATTGCTCCACAGATTACTTGCTGCTAACACATTCTGAGAAACTGTGTACTAATGGTAAATTACTCATCTCAACCATGTCTGGCCAATGAAATCTAATGAGTTCTCTATTATTTCCTATAAACTGGGGCAATGTGAATAATCTTTCAAGTTACCTTCAGTCCACAGCGATAAGCTTCCACTTTATCCAGATCCAGGTAAACGGTTTCTTCTTCAGTGAGTCTGGCTTCATACACCTTCAACATGTCTTCGGTTTGGAGAACAGCCTGGAGCAGTGCTCTCACAGTGCATAAGCTTTGCAAAGAGAGAGAGAAAAGGCAAGTAAAATTGCTGGTAATCTATTTAGATAGTGAACATTTGGCTTTTGCCACTATTAATGAAAAACAGTAAAGCAATTAAAAAAAAAAACTCTTCTGTTTATTTCTTTAAGTGACAGGAGCAGTAATTTTTTCTTCCATCAGGATTCAGACCATCGTTTCCTAGTCACTGAAGAATTCTAAGCCCTTAGAGTATACCTCACTTCTAAGTACATTACATTTCTGAACAGTGGAATTACATTCTAGACCAGAGAACACTCTCTCACAACCTGGAAAAATGTAAGTAAACTTCTTCTAACAAGAAAAACTGTAAGGTAATGGCTCCAATCAACCAAGTATGTAAAGCAAAGTCTGAGAAAAGCAAACTGAGAGCAGCGCTGCTTAGACTTACCTATTTAAGTAGCCATCGGTAACACCATTGATATTTTCCAGCTTCTGAAACAGTCCAAATACCTCATTCTGTAAATAGCAGTATTTTTCAGAACCCCGGAAGTTGGCCAGCATATCTTTAAGCTGGTTGAGAACTTCGGCGATGGCTTGGGAGTCGTTTTGCACACTCTGTCCGAAAAGAAGGAGAGCTCTCGTAATTTGTGCTATGGGATTCGTATCAGTTTTGCCCCTTAAAATGTCTGCTATGGGTAAAGGATTCAAGAAAGAGACAGAGTGGACCTTTATTTCCTTCTCCAGGGAAGTCTTATTAGCAATGAATAAACATGGCCCTCTCTTTCAGAATATGCCTCCCAGGCATTCCAATGCATTGGCCAGGTTTGGTTGAGCAGAAAAGATGGTCCATTTAGGAGGTGAACACTTAACCCTAGTGACGCTGTTTATGCCACTGAGATCCCACCCCTCCAAATCTCTTTGTGTCCGTTTCCTCTCTATGAATAAAAATAATGCCGCTTTTGAGCCCGTAGCATAGTTTGTTTCATGCAGAAGCCAAACAAATGCTTGTGAAAACTCTATGAAATGAACAAAATACTGTGTCGCATGAAGGAAAAGGTGCTATAGGCGTGACTCTCCAACCCACAAGCTGACAGTGAAGGTGGTTTAGTCCCCAGCTGGGAAACCTTCTACAAATTTGGAAGCATGTGAAAGAAAAAAGGGAAGTCCTGCCAGAAGCCTGCTCTCTTGAAAATTAGTGGGTTGTTGTTTTTTTTATGGGGGGGGGTTGCCTATAAATATTTGAAGTTTTTAGTTAGTTCACAAAGAGAAGTATTTCTGGAATCAGGCAAAATGACAAGGGACAACTACCTTTAGCTCATTTATTTTCACTGTGATGTGATGTGAAGATCCCTGGTCGGTTAGAAGGAGGTTTTTAAGAGTCATTCTGCCCTCGCAGTGCTCCATCTGCCTTCGAATTTTCTGGAGCTCCATCAGCATACAAGCCTCTTGCTTGTCATTTTCTCTGTTGATTTCAATTACTTTATTATGGTTGACGTCTTGGCAGGAGCCAAGGTGAGTGATCTCCGTTGTGGTTACTGTAAAATTATATTAGGGCCACAGAAATTAGAAAATTCATAGCTAGAAAGGAGCCAGGGCTCAAAAGACGAGCACACGGAATGAAAACAAAGCTATTTCATTTGATTTTATTCTGAAAGTTCAGCACATTAAATGACTTTTGTTGTATATCTTTCAAAGAGATCGTCGTAAAAGTGGTTTTGTGCCAAGCACTTTCTTTCAAACGCTGCATATTTGGTGGATACATAGAGAAAGACCCTACAATCCCACCTGTTTGGTGCTGGGGATGGCCGGGAAGCTGTATAACCAGGGTTTGATAATGCTTCTGGGCATCGGTAAACTGAGACTGCATTTTCCGCTTGTCGTCATCTCCAAACATCTCTGAGCCTTGGCTGTTTCTGATGAACTCTTGGTAATGTAACTCAAGATCAGATATTGTCTTCATGTAATCTTCCTGGCGCATTGTCTTCAGCTGAAAGTAAACCAGGCAAAAGTTACTGATGACTGTGCTACATAGCGCTATGAAAAAGGGTCTTGTGGAAAATACCCCGTTCTAGATGGGTCTTGAAGCAACACTTGTGAGGGTTCCATGAAGATCTAAAAGCTCTCTGAGGCTTTAGAGATTCCTCCTATAACCATAGCGGTAGGTTGCCAATTAATTTTTTTCCCCAGAAGAATTTTATCTGCAAAGGAAAAATTCCTCAGAACCCCAAATGTAAAGCACATCAGAGCGAAGCTGCTCTGACTCAAAAAAGCAAAGGGGGTACAGGAGACCCACAAACCTATCTGTTCTGTGCACTTCCCCCACTCCCTCACTTCCAACCCTGCCACCTCTAAAGTACACCCTTACCTGGGATCCTTCACACCACAATTCAGAAACCACTGATTTAGAGAAACCAAGACTTTGCGTTTTCTTCAAAGAATTCTATCCCAACTTTGACTTTTGCAAAATCCAGTTAATAATTTATGGTCTAACATTCCATTATATCTAAGGAGACTTGGAGCTAGCATACCATAGGACCATGTACCTTTTCCATGGGTACTTCTGGCTGGCCAGGCAACTTTAATTAACATTTCTGCTTATCTTGTAACCAACCATGAGTTAATTCCTCCCATTCTGTACTAGATGGACCACAACTACTACAGAAGGCTGAACTGACTTTCTTGATGAAATTATAAAGCATTAGCTGCACAGATAGAAGGTCTGCCTAGTAGAAATGGGCTCTGGAGGGAGAAGCCAGGTGCCTCCCTCTGGGCAGCTTGAAAGGTCACGAGGACATACCTTGGCAATGGTCATGGCCCTGATTTTCTCGATGTCAATCATGCAGTAGTGCCAGGACACCAGGCTCTTCATGTTGATATAGAGCTGGTTCCACAGGGCCAGGATGGCTTCGTAATATTGCTCAATCCTAGGAGGTGCAAAGGAGAAACACACTGAAATCAGACTTTCAAACCTTATCCCAAACAGTAATCCTGGAAACGCATACACAACTGTACACACTCAATAATTCAACTAAAATTAAAACTAAACCAATAACTAAGTAACAGGGGGATATGTGTAATTTTCAAAACTTTCAACATTTCAATGGATTTGGAATTCATTTATTACCCAAAAGTACATACTCAATTATCTACATTAAGATAGATAATCGGAATCTTCTTGGTTGAAATATACAGTATTGTTTTGTTTTGTGTTTATTATTGTGGTTGTTTATCAGCAGCTGTTTAGTTGACAGAGGTCTAACCTAGTGTAAGATGGTAGGAAGAAGCTTGTCGTGAAAGACTGATGGCAGCTGGTGCTTGGAAATGAGTATGCAAGGTTTCATTTTACTCTCCCTACTTCTGAGTATAGTCAAACATATCCATTAGAGAAAGTTTAAAAGATCTGCCAGGAGATCCAAGATGGCAGGCTGCACTCCTCCTCTAGAAATTGTGGGAAGATGACACAATTCTATATGTAGAAAGTTCCAAAAAATCTACAACAGAGCTTCTAGAGCTGATAAACAAGCTCAATAAAGTGGCGGGATATAATATCAACACACAAAAGTCAGTAGCGTTTCTGTCACAAATAATGAGCAATATGAGGAGGAAATCAAGAAAAAAAATCCATTTACAATAGCAACTAAAAGAATCAAATATCTAAGAATAAAGGTCTTGTACACAGAAAATGATACAACATTGCTAAAAGAAAACAAAGACCTAAATAAATGGAAGAATATTACATGTTCATGGATTGGAAGACTAAATATCATTAAAACGACTATCCTACTGCAATTGATTTACAGATTCAACCAATCCCAATAAAAGTTACAAAACAGCACTTTTTACTGTATTTGAAAAGTCAATTATCAAATTTACTTGGAAGGGTAAGGGGCCCTGAGTAGCCAAAAATACCGTGAAAAGGAAAAATGAAATTGGAGGAATCGTGCTACCTGACTTTAAAGCACACTACAAAGCTACAGTGGTCAAAAGTGCACGGTATTGGCACAAGGATAGACACAATGGAACCAAATTGAGAGTTCAGATATAGATCCGCACATATTCAGCCAACATATCTGAAAAGGCCACCAAGCCCACTCAACTGGAACAGAATAGTCTCTTCAACAAATTGTGCTTGGGGAACGGGCTATCCACATCCAAAAGAATGAGAGGATCATCATCTTACACACCATATAAAAATTAACTCAAGATTGATCAAAGACACAAATATAAGAGACAAGACCATAAAGCTCTAAAAGATAATGTCGGGACAAATATAAGAGACAAGACCTGGTAGTAGGAAATAGTTTCATAAACTTGATACCCAAAGCACAAGCAATGAAAGAAAAAATAGATAAATAGGACCTCCTCAAAATTAAAAACTTTTCTGCCTCAAAGGAGTTTGTCAAGAAAGTGAAAATGCAGCCTACTCAATGGGAGAAAATACTTGGGAATCACCTATCTGATCTGGGCCTAATATCTAGCATATATAAAGAAATCTTGCATCTTGAAAATAAAAAGATGGACAACCCATTTAAAAACTGGGCAAGAGATTTGAATAGATACTTTTCCAAAGAGAAAATACACATGGCTAAAAAGCACATGAAAAAATGCTCAACATCACTAGCTATTAGGGAAAGGCAAATCAAAACTACAATGAGATATCATATTATACATATTAGACTGGCTGCTATTAAAAAAAAAAAAACAGAAAACTACAACTGTTGGAGAGGATGTGAAGGAACAGAAACACTCATCCACTGCTAGTGGGAATGTAAAACGGTACAGTCACTGTTGAAGATGGTTTGGCAGTTCCTCAGGAAGCTAAGTGTAGAGCTGCCATATAATCTGGCAATCCCACTACTAGGGCTATAACCAGAAGAACTGAAAGCAGGGATGTGAACAGATACATGAACACCAATGTTTATCATGGCATTACTCACAAATGCCACAAGTTGGAAGCAACGCCAAGTGTCCTTCAATAGATGAATGGATAAACAAAATGTGGAATATACATATGATAGACTATTACTCACCTATAAGAAGGAATGAAGTCTTAACACATGCAACAACATGGATGAATCTCAGTGATATGACCTAAGCATATTGAGCAGACTCACAGAGATAGAGTCTGGAAGACAGGTTATCAGGAGACAGAAAAAGAGTAGAGAGTAGTGAGCTAATGCCCAATCTGGGCAGAATCTATAATAAGGTGGATGGGGGAGGTTTGGAAGTGGACAGGGGTGATGGTGGTGCAGCGATGTGAATGGGGTCAGTGATGCTGGAGTGTGCGTGTAAGCAGGGCTGGACGGTGTTGCATTGAGCTATCCATAAAGCTGGGGGAAGGGCTGGAGGAAGCAACAGGTGAACTCTGGGGTGGTAAAGGACTGTGGTTAAGAATACAATTGTGGGAGTATTCTTTTGGCAACTATGGCAAGGAAGGGTCACTGGTGCAGGATGTCAGTGGTTGGGCAATATGTGGGGAAGGGTACACCTGAGGCATACCTCTATGAAATATGAATTGTTGTCATAGAGTATTATCTCAGTGGGTGGAGACCCACACAAAAACCAACAAAATATTAAAATCCCATCTTGGGGAGTCCTGCTACATTCTCTAATAGAGTAGCAAGAATCTCTAGAGTAATAGGCAATGCCTAATAAAATAAAATAGACCAATATGCCAAGCCTTCAGTATTAATGCTTGTACTTATGAATCTTATCCTTGTAAAATTGAAACTTAGCCTAAGAGTTACCTTCTAAAAACCTCCTTGTTACTCAAACATGGCCCCTCTCTAAGCCAAAATCAGCAAATAAACTCATTACCTTCCCCATGCCTGGCGTGGGACATGACTCCCAGGGATAAGCCTCCCTGGCACCAACGGATTAATACCAAGCACCAACCAGGGATGAATTTGGAAAAAGACCTTGACCAAAAGGAGGAAACATTAAATACAAAAGAGTTTTTATGGCTAAGAGATTTCAAAGTGAGTCGGGAGGTCATTTCAGAGGTTATACTAATGCACATCTCAGGCAGATCTCACTAACTGCCACAGTAAACAAAGCCTCAAACAGGGGTGCTCCTGAGGGATCTAGAGACATCTGGACTATACAGGCAAGGCACACAATCCTTGAAATCAGTACCCCGTCAGTGGGCCTTACCTTAAAATATATGATAACATATTTCCCCAATGTGACAGAGTTAGACTCATTTATAATTTCCCTACATGTGGTTCTTCTACCCCTTTTATTTGAACCTATAATTAGCACTATACCTGTTAAGTATATGTTCCAAGAGATTTAAATCTTTAAATCATATGCCAGTTGAGCCCTGAATCTCAGCAGAGTTGTGGCCAACACCTACTCTCCAGTTCATCAGACTTACTCAGGATAACAAAAAAAATGATGAGGATGGACAATCCTCAAACCAAAAAACAAAGAGTATCTACAACTGTAGGTAAGACAATCCCTTCCATCTGCCCCATAAGATCTAAGCCTCCTCTCAATCTGAAGCAGAGCAAGTATCACCATCCCAAAATCCTCAAGACAGAGGAAGGAACAAACATAAGGGGGAGATGCAACCACAGACCGAAGTAGACTTATTATTGTAGTAATAGAAAACTTGTAACATTGATATAAAGATAGTGGTGACCAGAGGTTCTGGGGGGAAGGGGAGGTGGAACATAGGGCACTGGAATTGTTTGGCATAACATTGCAATGACGGATACAGGCCATTACACGTTTTGTCAAAACCTATAAACCTATAAAATTGTGCATTGCAAAAGTGTAAACCATAAGGTAATGATAGAGCAGTTAGTAGCAATGCTTCAATATTTGTTCATCAATTGTAACAAATGTACCACAGTAATGAAAGATGTTGTTAATGGGGGAAAGTGTGGGAAGGGGAGGGGAGGGGGTATATAGGAATTCCCTATACTTTCAATGTAACCTTTCTGTAATCTAAAACTTCTTTCAAAATAACTTCAAAATAAAGTTTAAAAGAAATTTTTAAAGATAAAACATAGGTCTGTACAACATAGTGACATGGTATACCCTACTGTAGAAGGACTATAGTCAACTGCACAAGTATAAGAATGTTCTTTCATGAATTAGAGTAAATGTACAGTACTAATACAAGGTGGTAAGAAAAGGGTGGTATATGGGAAAAATACACCTAATGCAAATGACAGACAGCAGATAAAGCTATTTTAATAATCTTTCATCAATTGTTACAAAGGTAACTAGTATTAAAAAAAAATAGTACAATTATAAAAGAAGTGCTATCATCAGTCATAACAAACGTTCCACACCAATGCAGGGTGTTGGTGGTGGAGCGGTCTACGGGAATCCTGTATTTCATGCATGATCATTTTGTAAACTCACAACTTCTCTAAAAAAAGAAAATAAAAAGAAAACTCAGAGAATCAGAATCTAGAATATAGGTTACCAGGGACCTGTGTGGGGGTAGGGAAGGGAAGTTGATGCCTCAATTTTACATAGTTTCTATCTGGGATGATGGTAAAGTTTTGGCAATGGATGATGTTAATAGTAGCACAATACTGTGAATGTAATTAACACACTGAATTATATATGTTTGTGGATAAAAGGGTAAACTTTAGGAATAAAGTTTATAAAAAATTTTAAAAAAATAGTACAGTGAACCTTAACGCAAACCGTGGAATAGTTAACAGTACGATTATAACATCATCCTTCCATCAGTTGTAATAAGTGCACCACACTAATGCAAGCGTTAGCATTTGGGGGCTTTATAAGGGAACTCTGTATTTTCTGCATGATTTTTCTGTAAAATAATAAATATTTAACTTTTTTAAAGAAAGAAAAAAACTTCTGCCAGGGACAGTTTATAAAACGAATGCTCTGCCTCTTGAGCAAACAGGATATACTTTTTTTTTATATGCCATTTACACACGAAATGATTGATATTCTAAGGAGCAAAGAAGAATGTCAAAACAAAACTCTTCAAGTGCAAGCCAAGTAGTAGATATCCCTGCACAGCTGGGATAATAAACAGGGCATCTTCAACATAAAATTGTAAGACGGAGTAAGGCGACCTGCGCGAGGTGCCTCTTCTGGGGAGCAGCAGCTGCTCTAAGCTGTGCCCTGATTTCCCTGCGCTCGGGTTCGCATCGTGGCTCTTGGGAACTTCAACAACTTACTTGTAGGAGAGGTCCACAGCCAGTGGATTCGGAGGAGGAATGATGAGGGCGACAGAAGGCACCAGCATGTCGACGCCGCCAGGGCCCGTCACATACCATTTGCTGCGTTCGTTGTTGTCTTTCAGGATGCATTCGTCCCCTTTGTGCACGATTTTCTGTAAGGCAAGTGGCCGTTACGTTTGGCTCTAAGTGCACATTTTTATCTTTTTCCTCCGAGTTAAAAAGAGACACAAATGTTCAAAACCGTCGACTCATGCTCTTAATTATATTCTTCTCCATTGAGGTCAAACAAGGCTGAAGTATCTTCCTTTAAATAACAACACGAGCTTAACTACATGTGCATCTAAAAGGTGTATACTGGAAGCGGCTGTGGCTCAGTCAGTAGGGCTCCCGTTTACCATATGGGAGGCCCCGGGTTCGGTTCCTGGGGCCTCCTGGTGAGGGCAAGCCCGCCTGCGCGGCGTAGTTGGCTGACCCAGCGAGCACAAGCAGCAAGGAGGGGGGGGATAAATGAATAAATAAATAAAATCTTATATAAAAAATAAATAAATAAATAAATAAAAGGTGTATACGGAGTGAGTTACATTTTTTTTTCTTCCCCCCTCCGCCAGATGGCTCCCTCATCTGTTTGCTCGTTGTTTTTGCTCGTTGTCTGTTTGTTTGTTTTCTTTAGGAGGCACCAGGAATGGAACCCGGGACCTCCCATGTGAGAGGCGGGCACTCAACTGCTTGAGCCACATCTGCTTCCGAAGTGAGCTACATTTTAAGTGAATTAAGTGAAGTATAGTATTTCCTGAAGGGATAGTCTTCAGGAAATCATTAGTAAAATGAGAAATATTTTTATAAAGCAAAACTCACGCCATGGTTTTTCTGTTTGAGGAGTTCATGTTTTGTTTTATTAGATTTTTATTATGTGGAGTCACTTCTCTTACTTGTTTGCTCTTAAAATTACAAAATTGAAGATTCTGATATCAGGGTTCCACAAAAATAACTTTCTAAATTAATTCCAGCATCTATCTAGCTTCTTACGGTGGACACTTAAACTGTGGACAACTATCTTAACTAGTAAAATGTACTGAATTCTGTTTTTATATATTTCAGCCTCCCTTTTAACTTCTCACTTCTTCCTCTCCACACACATTCTTAAAACATTACTAGATGATAGGAAAAAACTCCATTGTATAATAAAGTATATCTAACCAACTAATCACATTTTCTATTTTTTAAATCCTCCATAATTTTTATAAGAAAATAGGGCTGTGGAACTATATAAACAATTACTCCAGACAATCACTCTTTCCACATAAATGCTTGCATTTACCACAGAGCCTGCAGAATTGTTATACTCAAATACTGCATAATATTTGCCAAGACATTCACTTTAGATGTGACAGAATGCTTTTATTTCTCATGTCGTTTGTGGCAGAAATTCTTAAAATTACTTTTCTAATAAAAAAAAATTTAAAAATGAGTGATCACAGATAAGTTATATGTATTAGAGCAAAGAAGTAGTAAGCCCCAAAAGAGAATTAAAATAGTGTAATAAAAGAAACCATTGTCCTAATCATCGACAACTTTCATATGAAACAAAATGAACCTGCTGCATTTGCTCACCAGCACATTACTTTACGCATAAAAGAAAAAAACATTTGCTCTTATGCTAGCTGAGTCCTAGATTAACTTTTGCTCTCTTGCGTGACAATAATCTTGATGCAAAGAAAGAGAAAACTTTGGTATCATTCTCAATAGCCGAGTACCCACCTGGTCTTGTTTGTAGTCACAAAGGGCCCTGAGGATAATGGGTTTATTGCTTCTGTAGTCAGGGTTACGGGGTTTCAGCTGTATGATCTTCTTGGACTTGTTGACCAAGTTCTGCACCTGACGCTTGTACTCAAGGATCTTCTCACGCTCTTTCTGCAATTTTAAGTTAAAATCATATTTCCAAAATAGAGACCTTGTGAAGTTTAGATAAGACCTTCAAATGCCATTAATATAATTATAGGACATTATAAATGAAAAATCACCATAGTTAACATTAGCCATAAAAAGCCCCAAATTCATCTGCAGGGAAGTAACTCCTTAGCCATGAATGAAATGGGTCTGGAAGAATATCACCGTGTGAAAGGACTATCTAGATAAAATGGGAAGTCTGCTTTTCCAAAGGAATTTTCAGGTTAAGCACTTAGTATTCTCTTTGTTTTTGCTGGGATAAGAACCTTGAGCAAATTACCTGAACACTGTGAAACAAAAGCAATTTGCAAAAGTAGTTGAGCATGTAAAGAAATTCCATCTGAGAAAAGCCACTAAAAAGGGGAGAAAATGCTTGCTTGTGCTTTGGGCTGCGTGGCGCTCTACAGTACGAAGAAGCAACCTGCACTGCGTTGGGTGGGTGCATTCTACTTCCTGGCAGGTGAGGCTGCTGAGGCTCGGGCTCTGAGATACCTCCAGCTCCTTGATCTGATCCAGAAGGCGCTGCAGAGGCATGTTCTTGTCACAGGGGTACTTCTTCCGGATGGAGTCTTGAAGGCCCTTCAGGTAGGCTTCTGTTGATTGGGCCTCTTCGAAAAACTATTAAGGATGAGAATGGCCCCATGTAAAAAAGAAGCAACTCGGACATTGCAATGACAGATACAGGCCATTATACATCCTGCCATAACCTACAGAACTGAGTGGGAGAGAGTGTAAACTACCATGTAAACTATAATCCATACTTAGTGGCAAATGCTCCAAAATATGTTCATCAATTGCAATGAATGTACCACACTAATGAAAGAAGTTGTTAATGTGGAAAAAAGTGGGAGGTGTGGGGAGTGGGGCATATGGGAATCCCTTTATTTTTTTATGTAACATTTTATGTAATCCAAGTATCTTAAAAATAAATAAAAAATATATTAAAAAAAAAAAAAAAGAAGCAACTCAAAAACTGCTATGATCTAATATTTCCATTTCAAGGAATATAATTCCCTAAAAGTCTATTTGGTAGGTGGCTTAAGGAAAATATTAGAACAGAAAATGTACTACCTCATATGACAGGAAAAGACACATCAAGTAACTAGGTGAATAGATTACAAATGGATGCACTTCTAAACGGAAAACCATGAAATATTTACTTATGCTATATTTTGAAGATTGTTCTCGGTGCTTGTTAAAACACACTCAAAACATAAGGTATTAAATCTTTGTTCTCAGGAAATGTAAATGGAAGTACAGTGTTCAAAGTACAACCTACTCTCAAATGTTTATAAAACGGATGGATGGATGGATGGATGGATGGATGGATGGATGGATGGATGGATGGATGGAAGGGTAGTTAGACGGATGGGTGGATGGGCGGACAGACAGATAGACAGGTGGATGGAGGGACAGCTAGAATGATACAGCAAATATAGCAAAATGTTAACAGTTGGTGGGTCTGAGTATTTGGGTAGAGGGTATGTTGGGGTTTTCTGTGTGGTTTTTATATTATTCTTGTTTTATAGTATTCTTGCATTTGTCCTGTAAGTTTGAAATTATTTCAAAATAAAAAGTTTATATACATATATATTCCTAAAAATGATTAAATTATTACTAAGTATGAGAACCTGAAAGTAGGCAGCATTTTCTTTGAGATGGACATCAATGCATTTGGTGATCTGAAGAATCCAGCTCCACTGCGTCTGAAGAGTATCCATGTACGCCTGTAAAAGAAAACGCGGATGGCCGTCTCAGCCCCGATCAGCGGCACAGGGGTGCTATGTTGTTGCCTCAAGAGATGGAGGAGCCCCAGGGAAAGCTCTGAAGGGTTTTCTCTCATCCCAAATCAAGCATTTTTTTTCTTTTCCCCTAGAAATTGCACAGAGTTTCCTAACAGGGAAATCTTAGCACGGTAGAAATTAAATTTCAAAAATCATTTTTAGCCCATAGATACCATTAGGAGTATTAGTCAAAATATTCATCCACCCAAAAAAAAAAAAAAAAAAAAAGGCACAGCTCATGGCCAATCAGGGACAGCAGTGGAGGAGGGGCCCCCTGCGGCACCAAGCCAATCAGGAGAGGCCCAAGGCGATCCTAGCCAGAAGGCAGGCAGGGCTTCAGGAAGTGACTCCGACCAACTGCTAAGGAAATATGTCAATTTTTAAAAAATAACCAGTATGGGCATACTGGTGCTACCAGCTCACGCCAGCCTTGAGCACAGCCCACTGATGGCAGTCTAGGGCAGAGCCAGCCCACTGCCTGTATTTGTAAATAGCTGTATGGAACAGAACCACCCTCCTTCATTGGTGTCTTGTCTTCAGCTGCTTCCAAGCTACAACAGCAGAGTTAAGTAGTTGTG
Source organism: Tolypeutes matacus (assembly GCA_026826555.1). Classification (NCBI taxonomy): domain Eukaryota; kingdom Metazoa; phylum Chordata; class Mammalia; order Cingulata; family Chlamyphoridae; genus Tolypeutes; species Tolypeutes matacus. Next base: position 9,909,733 of record JAKSZT010054399.1, read on the forward strand.
ACAGAGACAGACAGAATGGCTACCAAATTTAAAACTAAGCTGGAAAAGGCTTTAGGATGGATAAGAGTCATTCATTTGTAAGGTCTTACTTTATGAAGTTTCCCTTTTATTTTTTTTCTTCCTACTAAAAATATACATCTCACGTAGTCTACCTCGATTTTGTCTGAAGCTGGATGCTGACCGAGGACGAGCTGGTCACTTTCTTGTTTGAGCTTATTGAGCTCTTTTTCCTTAAGTTCCAGTTGACTCATGCGTATCTGTGAGAGAAAAATGAAAAATCCTTGAGATCAAGTCACCTTTCACCTTCTATCAATTCTACAGTATTTAAAGGAAGTTAGGGGGGTGGATGTGGCTCAAATGATTGGGGTGTCCGTCTTCTATATGGAGGGACCTGGGTTCAATCGATAAAGGCCCTGCCGAGCCACGCAGTAAGATGATGTCCTAACAGGAGAGTGACACAAGGGAGAGCCAAGACTAGATATGCCGAAAAACCAGGAAATGAGGTGGTGCAGGTGGCAGAATGCCTCTCTCCTACATCGGAGGTTCCCAGGATCAAATCCCGGTGAAGACAGGGGGAGAAGGATGAGAAAAGAGGGCAGGAAACAGACATAGTGAATTGCCCAGCCAATGGACACAAAACAGCAAAAATTGGGGGTGGGGGGAAGGTTAAAATGGATAAAAATAAATAAATTAATTTAAAAAAATAAAGGAAGTTAAATACAAAACTGCATTTTGGAAATGAATAACACAGAAGAATCATATGACGTTTTCCTTAAGAAGCACAGACTTTTTAACGCTGGAAAAGATGTTGGAGATTGTCCAGCATGTAGCGGAAACGGCTTGTCCATGACCCCTCCGGTAGAGTCCCATAGCTACAACTACCGCTGCGATTTCCTTATTTCGGGTTTTTATCATCCACGCACCAGCCGTACACACAGTCTGGTTTCTCAGAGTGAACTGGGTTATGGGAGAAGGTGGTTCTACCGTATCTCAACACACCCCTGTCTCCGGGGATGCCAAAAAATATATTGCCCCTCTTAGGTCATTGAAAATCTTTCACAAGGAATGGTTTTTCGTGAGCATTTCGGCCAAGGCTGAGCTGCGATTGAATTACTAAAAGGCCATTCACCCCCATCCCGTAGCCCTGGAAGAAACCGTCTCTGAGCAAGTCCCCAGCTACGCAGGGGCAAGCTTACGGAGAAGGCCTCCTGCTTCTGGGCAATGTCCGTGTTGCGGTCGCTCCAGTCGTACAGCAGCTCCTCCTCCTCGCAGTCGTTGATCCACATGATCTCCCTGGACGTGGCCTGGATGATGCTCTGCAGCTGTCGCAGGTGGTCCATCCTTTCAAAGGACGTTTTCTGCACAGACAGGTCAAAAGTGGCATGAACAATATGCAGATGAACGGTGCTCTGGGCAGATTGCATTGGATAAACTAATTTGGTCCCTTTTACGTGCCAAAAAAAAAAAAAAGGGAAAAATCATGAAAATTGATAGGGGTTGGCCTTGTGCATTCACCAGCACCTGGTATGGGAAAAGGAGCGATCCAGGTAGTATGATGCCCAGATGGAAAATATGGAATCAGTGAAACAGCCTGATCCAGAAAGATCTTGATGCAGATATTGATATTTGGTTCAAGAATTAGTTTTAGACTATAAATGGGAAAATGGATGCTTAAGAAGATAAATCAAGATTTTCCTGCCCTCTCCCACTCCCAAAAATCCAAGGCGCCAAAACTCATACCCCAAATCCAATAAGGAAACTGTATCACCACTAGCCATATTACTTTAAAAAAAATAAAAATCCCTGCCAACAAGGAAATGTTGAAAAGTGAAGATATGGAGACACAAATAGGCTTAAGGATGGAAATATCTAGTCTTCCTTCTTATGGGCCAAGTTATTTTCATGGAGTCTATCACACTAATGTGATGGCAGTTTGGGGATTCTCTATCCCAGGAAGACAAGTCTTATTTTGCGAAAAAGATTACTGACAAGTGGGAAAGTGTCACTGCTTTCACTGCAGGTATTTAACAAGTGTACTTTATGTGACGCTGACACACAAATACAACAGTGCTAGGTACTATCATCAGAACAGTATTTTTAAATTCAGTTCTAAAGGAAACACAACAGCAAAAAAGAAATTAGCACCCAACCGTCCTTCCAATGCCGTTAGGAGTGATACACAGCACACCTTGCATCTAGTCGTGCTCAGTGTTCATAGAATGGAAAGGAATTGAGAACCAGCAGAGACCACATGCACTTCAGAAATAAGTCAGCTTACCAGTAGGTTTTCATACTCCTCCTCCAACTGGTAGATTGCAGATTTCTCACGCTAGAGGAAGACAAAAAATGGGGAATTGTTTAATTCCCTCGGTGAATGTGTATAGAAAGATAGTTAAAAAAGAAATAAAGTTTAAAAAAAAAAAAAAGAAAGAAAGGCCCTTCTGAACTCCCTTTCATCAGATCTTGGCCTCAGACCATGCCTGTACAATGAATATTTGATGGATGAAATATTTTACCCGTAGGGATCTTTCCCAGGAGGTTTGTGCCACCGCCACCAAGTAAAGACCTAACAACTGTCATTTAAAAATTCACTTATTACAAACCAGAAAACTTGGGGGGGGGGGAATAAAACCTCTTTAGGATTCCCTAAATCTTAAGAGAAACGAAGGAGACAGTTGGCCAGATACTTAAGGGGACAAAAGTAAGGCCAAAAAAGCTGGAGGAAGAACGAAGGATGAGTAACTTTGGTCTAAGTGCAGGGAACCGGGAGCAAAACCAAGCTCTTAAGACCAGATTAAAATTTTATTTTGCAATCCTCTTTGGCTCAGCTTCAACTCTGACTTTTTCCAGCAAGGAAAGGCATCAGAATGAGACACAATTCACTTCAGCAGCAATATATTTTAATTACCACATAGAAAAGGATTTCCCAAGGACACAAAACTGCATGATTGTCACATTTTCCCTATCGGGGAAACTATTCTTTCCACAGAAATGGAACTACCGCCTCCAAAACTACTTATTTCCAAACTGCAAATAAATGAGGGTTTGTCTGCCCTGAACATTTTATTTAACACCTCCCCACTTTCTATACGGTAGGTCCATCTGATTCCACTTCCCCATTTATGAAATGGGATTTTAAGAAATCTCCAGCCTCCTGGGAAAGAAATAATAGGCTAGCGGTTCAGACAAAACTGTCTGGGACGGAATGATTGCCCAATCCTTCAAGATGCTTCGTCAACACTCAAAAATGGAAGGCTGAAAGTACCAGGTCAGCTTTGATCTTGTCCAGCTGCCAGCGGTAGTCCCCGATGGCGTTGTGGAGCCCACGGTGACTATTGATGTGCTGCTCCACCCAGGGAAGGTCGACGCCCCAGGTCACCATGTCCATCTCCGCCTGCGGGGGTGGGGGGAAGGAGAGAGCACCCTTCATTTCCCCTCCTCTGCATCTGGTTTACCTTATCGACCCCAACTAGAGGCCAAAGCACCAAGGGGCATGCAGAGCTCTGACTCACATAAAACGAAAGATGTTAAGTCTTGAGTATTTTTTTTTTTTAAAGATTTTATTTATTTATTCATTTATCCCCCCTTGCTGCTTGTGCTCGCTGGGTCAGCCAACCACGCCGCACGGGCGGGCTTGCCCTCACCAGGAGGCCCCGGGAACCGAACCTGAGGCCTCCCATATGGTAAACGGGAGCCCTACTGATTGAGCCACAGCCGCTTCCCTTGAGTATTTTTTAATACAATTAAAAGGTTCAGGATTCCCAGACAGCTAATGGGGGTTGCCAAATCATTTCCTCAACGCATCTGACCCCTGCCCAGTATGGGCTGAGGAGGTTATGTGGAAATGGGAGCCCTGAAACCCAGATATTGTCCTCTGAAGAAAAAATGTAAAGGTGTACATGCAAGCTTGCATGTGTATAGATGTTAATAAGTGTGTATACATAGATATGATTATGTATACATGTTATAAAATATACTGATGGGATTATGTATATGTTATAAAAATACTGATGGGAGTTTCTTTCTTTAAGGCATTTTTCCCCCCAGAAAAACATATTTATTTGACGCTCCTATGAAAATACTTAGGGACACAATTTTCATTTTTACATCACCTGATTTACCTATCTCAATTCTCAGTACCTTTTAAAAACACTAAACTTGTCATTTGGTAAAAATGGAATCTATACCGAAAAGATATTGTGAGAGGCCAACACTTGCAGACAAAATCAGTTGATCATCAACATGAGAAAGAAAACATTTGTAAACAAAATAATTCCTAAAAACAATTTTGTTAAGCAATAAATCTAACCAGGAGATTTCTTTTTTAAAAGGATTTTTTAAAAACAAAAGTTTTTTAAAAAAAAACAAACCCACTGCAGAATAGCACCTCATACTATGAGGAAGTAGCATCCTAATTGTAAGAACTCAGAGGATGCCTTTAGAAAACAAGGTTGGTGCAAGAGATTCTTATACTGACGGCTGAAATAAGCCCCAGAGCAGAGCATTTAATTTGGAGAAGGGAAGAAGGAATGCCTGGCCTCTACAGCAGCTATCCTCAGGTGACAAACTGGGAAACTTTTAACTGGATTACCATTTTAAAATGTAATTTCAAAAAGAAAAAATAAAATAAAATAAAACAAAAAAGCAAAAAAAATGTAATTTCAATGTATTTCCTCTAATACAGAAAATAATTTTCCTCTTATGAAATTTACCAGCACAATATGAAATGTAATTTTTGTTCCTCTTTAAAAATAGGTAGAATCACTTGTCTCACACAATGTCCACAATTATATCTAGTAGGTATATTTTTAAAGATTTAAAAAAAAAAACCAGAAACCATTATCTAGGCATTTTAGAGGCAATGAAGTGCAGGATCCTATTTTTCAATAAGCATGCACATTGCTCAGGCCTCTAGAATTTAAGGACCACACATTAAGAATCTTGTTAAAAAAAAAAAAAAGTACGTTGTTGACTGTCACGTTCATCGTCAACCCTCGACCCAAGTGACACGCCAAACACACCATGTTCGTGAGCTCAATATTAGTAACTATATATATATTAATAAATATATATATTTTTCTCATTAAAGGTTCAAAACAAAAAAACAAGAATCTTGCTTTGCTTAGTCTCACCATGAAATGATGACAGTAATTACATCAACTGAGTGTCTAATATGTACTAGGCATTGTACTGTTGTTTTATATCCATTGTCTCATTTCTTCTGAATACTGAAATCATTTTACAGCCTTATCCCTAAGGAGGAACCAATATTACATAATTATAGGGAAGCAAGACTGTGTGCAGTATATGCAGGAGAAGTCTAAGAGCCACGTCACTTATCTCAGAGCTGGAAGACTAGTATGAGTTACAGAAGCCCTCTCATATTAAAAAAAAACATCCTGGGGAGCAGATGTGGCTCAAAGGTTGAGCACCTGCTTCCCACACGGGAGGTCCTGGGTTCAGTGCACTGTGCCTCCTAAAAACAAAAAAAACAAGCAAACAAACAAAAAACCAAATCAGGAGAGCCAATGTGGCTCAGTGGTTGAGTGCCGGCTTCCCACATAAAAGGTCCCGGTGGAAAAAAAAAAATCCTCCAGCAATTTCCAACTGCTTCCTCTTTCTCAACTAGGGTCCAGATTGCCACCTCTGGCTACATAATTAAATACTCTTTGAGGGCAAGAGCCAGGCCACATTACCTCAGGCTTCTCAGAGCTTAGCATAGTGCCTGGCATTACACCAGCTGCTCAATTAATCTTTGCTCACTGAATGAGGCCATAGGTACTATTCCAAACCCACAAAATGTAAAGCTCTACTATACGTTCTGTGAAGATCCTGAATCGGTTTTATTGAACAAAGCCTTCCATGGATTCTTGATACAACAGGACTAGAAGAAACTTGTAAAACATTTGTTTGTTTGTTTGTTTGTTTGTTTACCCACATGCAAGTCGGACACTATAAATGACTGACTCCCAAAGGAAGCATCAGCCACGTGAGGTAATTAAAAATCATCTGACATGTCGGCAACCTGTGGTCTGGTCAACCAGGATTATTCAAATGGATCCGACACTAAAAGCAGACTGGGCATTTCACCGCCAAAAGCAGAGGATCTTCACTTTCATTACCTCAAGGGAGAGAAGCCATACTCGTGGAATTTGGCCTTAAGAATTCTCACAACTTAGTTGTCTCTTGATGAGCAAATCAAGGATTCAACTCCAGACTGCCTCTTTTTTACCCAGGAGACAGTAAGTCAAAGAATTTTTGTCTGGTAAAGTATCAACTTTGGTGTAAAATCCAGACATTCTGGGAGGTGCTAGGGTAGGTAGCAGGTCTGCACATAATCTAAAACACAGATGCCAAAAATGGCTGGCCAGCCCATTTCACGGCATTTTAAAATACGCCTCACAAGCAGTACATTAAAATATCTAGAATAAGCAAATTCATAGAGACAGAAAGTAGATGAGGGGTTATCATGGGTTGGAGAGAGGGAATGGAGGAGTTAATGCTTAAGGGGTGCAGAGTTTTTACTTGAGGTGATGGAAAATTGGTAATGGATAGTAGTGATGGCAGCACAAGATAGCAAATGTAATTAACACCACTGAATTGTACACTTAAAAACGGTTAAAATGGCAAATTTTTATATATGTTAACAATAAAACAGCAATTTAAAAAATCCATTCAGCTCAATCATGAACTACTTCCCACATTAAATAGCTAACCTAAAAGTATTCTGCATTATTTATTTCTTTAGGTTGTTTTGACCAGTGAAATTGTTGGCTCACCATTACTTCTTTTCATATTATTTAGCATTTGTTAGCAACTATCTCAGTGCTGTGAGACACAATGCAAAAATCTCTATGGCCCATTTCAAAGCGAAGCAAGTTACTATACATACTCATTGTCTTCAGTGATTAATGTTGGCAATATTAAATTTGTGGCTTTATGTTCATTGTTTTTTGTTTTTTTTTTTAATTAAATCTGACTAAATTTATTATGTGAGTCTCCACTACTTCAAATTTAAGAATGCTGCGTAAAAAGAATCAAACACTTTACTCCACAAAGTTCCCAATGCTGCAAGTCCATTCTTTCATCTTTCTTTTGCAAGAAGATAGGTACATTTTCAGATCATCTGTGTCATCTCTTAGACATGCCAAGGGCAAACAATTCCAGTTTGGTATTGCCAGAAAAACATAATACCCATTGTTGTAAGCCACAGCCATGCCTTCCTAGAGTTGGCAAGCCTTCAGAAAGGGGAGCCATTTCGGAGGCAGATGGCAGCAAGTAAGCAGGGACTTTGACCCTTCTCTCCTAGAGCTCACCTAAGCTTTAAAACAGAAACAGCCTGAGAGTCCACTAGGAAGCTAATGAGATGATGAGTCTCCAGCTCACACCCCTCATTACCAGCCAGGGGTACACTATCAGACACTTCCATCAGCAGAAGCACAATCAAGAAAACAAAACAAAACCCTGGCAAGGGAGATGCAGGAGTGCCAGTTCATTGTGCTGCTGGGGAAATGGCTCCCTTATCAGCTGAGCTCTGCAACTCAGCCTCCTGGGAGTGAAATGAAGAATGCAGGATATGCTGGGGGGCGGGGAGGAATAAGAGGAAAAGGGCTGGGAAAATCCTAGGGCAAACCAGCAGAAAGTGATAAATCGGCTGTGAGGTCTTTGAAACCCTATGGCTGTCTAATTGAAAAGCGCCTGCTGATAAAAACACTGTCACTACCAGGACATAAAACAGTACATGGGATAAGACCACTTGGTGAAATTTAAAAATGTTCAGCCTGTGCTGCAGAGGACTCACACAAAGCTACCATCCAAAACAAATCTGGAAAGTGGCAGATTACGAGCTGTCATTTTATGTAACTGTTCATTACTGACTAAGAAGGAACAGGAGGGTATGATGTTTCATAACTAACTTGGTTCAAAGGTTGTTTGCCTAACAGCGTCGATCCCTAAGATGTGCAAGCCCTATCAGCTCATCAGGTCCTCCTCTAACGTACCATTCCATGACTGGAGAGCCAGCCGCTCCCCTACTCCTAAGCAAGATCTTATTATAGTTCTCACATGGCAGTTAATCACACATGGCTCTGGGTAGAAAGCTGGCATTTGTTTTCTTCAATCATAGGATAAGCTCTTCAGGAGTTTGGAGCATAAATTTGGAAACTTTAGTTTATGGCACAGTGCCCATACATAGAAAATGCTCAAGAAATATGTGTTCGAAGATTAGAAGGGAATTCCAAAACATGCAAAGAGGTTTGTTATTTAGGTTTCTGACTTTTCTATAAGCCTACTTTTTGTAAGAATATCACAGGCACACCTTGTTTTATTGCGCTTCTCTTTATTGTGCGTCTCGGATATTGTTTTCACAACCCTGCATCGAGCAATTCTTTTGGCACCATTTTTCCAACAGCATGTGCTCACTTTTTGTCTCTGTGTCATTTTTTAAGGTATGTACATTTTTTAGACATAATATTATTGCACACTTAATAGACTACAGTATAATGTAAACATAACTCTGATATGCACTGGGAAACCAAAAAGTTCACATGCCTGGCTTTATTGCCATACTTGCTTCATGGCAGTGGTCTGAAACCAAGCCTACAATATCTCCAAGATACGCCTGTAGATAGTCTATATGATAAATGGGGGAAAGTGTTAACTGAATGAATGAGTGAATCAACGTTAGTCACACAATGTTCTCACTACTTAGGAAAGAACGTATACAAGAAATTTCAAGTGGTTGAGAAACTTTAGAACCACTGCTAAATGGATCCAACAACTACTAATAAAACTAAGCTTTCTGGGGGCAGATGTGGCTCAGGTGGTTGGGCGTCTGTGTCCCATATGGAGGGACCTGGGTTCGATCCCCAGGACCTCCTGGTAAAAATAAAGAAAAATATAGAAGGCGCACAGGCCGCCAGGCCCTGCGAGCAGGTGCACCACCAGGCCCTGTGCACAGGTACGCCGTCAGGACCCACAGGCGGGTGAGTCCCACAGGCTTTGCGCGTGGGTGTGCCATCAGGCCCCGCCAAGCCACATGGCAAGAAGATGACGGAACAGGAGAGTAACACAAGGGAGAGCCAAGACGAGACGTGCCGACAAACCAGGAACTAAGGTGGCGCAGGCAGTAGGACGCCTCTCTCCCACATCAGAGGTTCCGAGGATCGAATCCCGGTGAAGACAGGAGGAGAAGAATTAAGAAGAGAGGGCAGGAAACGGACACAGAGAGTTGCCCAGCAAATGAACACACACACAAAACAGCAGCAAAAATGGAGGGTGGGCGGGGGGGGCTAAAAATGGATAAAAGTAAATAAATCAATAAATAAATCTTTTAAAAAAAAATAATAAAACAGCTTTCTTACAACCACAACTGCTAACAAATGAGCTGTCTGCTGCTCATCATTCTTACATATCCACCCTGGCCGGGGAAGGCTGGTTCATTAGCAGCAAGTTTTCATGAAAATAAATTCCCAGCTACATGATTATGGCATATTTCTACTGCCACCTGTTCATTATACTATATAATTGCTACATAAAGAAACTAAACAATAATTAGGATTGACAATGCTTTGTAGAAACTCCAGCTCTAGAGAAAGAATTGGAACATACTTTGGGGGCCATTATTTCATTTTACTCCCATATACGTGACGTAAGGGTTGCCCAACCAGGCATCCAAACTAAAAGGTAACCAGCCAATAAGCCCAAACCAGAATATCCAGTTTTATTGTGTTTTCTGCTCCTCCAATTTCTTAGCATTTTAAAAAAACTTCCATAATGTTTTTTTTTTAAACACCTATCAGTAATACAGATGAGATTCTACTCAAGTAGAACAGTAAAGTTTTTCAGCACATAAACTCCCAGAACAGATTTCCCTATTGCGGACAAAAATAACTAGATATTCAAAATCTATGAGTTAAATTATACCAGTTAAATATTACCTGTGTGATAAAGTATGCCTACAATGCAATGAGGTCACACATAAAAATAAGCCCAATTAATCATCAGATCAAATATATGCAAGTGGGGGCTGAGAAGACCTAATTCCTTGCAAATATAAGGGGAGAATTTTGTAGGTACCACATGAGAAGAGAAGTTTGCAATAAATGTTAGCTTCATTATTTCTGACAAAAATACTGAGCTGGACAAGTGGAATCCCTGCCTCTACTGCCAAGCCATGACATCTTGACATTAGAGGGTGGGGGCGGGAGAGAAAGGGCAAATGCAGATTTTTGACCCTTCATTTTCTGTACCATAGACTGCAGGAATTCAAGTTGTGCACTGCCCAGCTTTACAATCCAAAGCGCCATATCTGGAGCGATATCTCAACTCTGGAAGAAACTACTGTCTGCAGTTTTGTGTATTTCAAAATAGAAGCTCACTTTCAAAGTTTGTAAGACAAAAACGGCAGAAACATCAAGTTGCCGCTCCCACCTGGAGGTCCTCTGTGTGACCAGGAGACACTTGGTGCGGACCTGTCACCTTCTACACATCCGGTCTACACAGGTGTGGGGTATTCGAGAACCAGACCTCATTATTCTAGAAGCCACTTACCCTTTGCTGCCTCATCCACCCCAAGCAATCGCCGGTGAGGCGCTTGGTGAACTCGTCCCACCCTGAGCCACTCTGACAAGTGTATCCTCCACCACCCTTGGAGCTGGCCCTTCGGACTCGCGGGGAGCTGATGGCTTTGTAGAGGGCACGCATTTGCTCCTGGAGCTGAAGCAATCTGAAAGGAAAGGAGAGCAATCACACTATTGCAGGAAAACATCCTATAAAAATTCGTTCTGGGCAAGCTTCCCCTTCTCTTGGGTGTCCTCTTTGTCACTCTACGGGCTACAAATGTTTTATTGGAAGATATTTTTCTCTAGCACCTGGCTTGACTCTTGATCACATGCAAAAAGTAAGATCTTATGGTGGTGCTCTAAGCCTGACATATCATGGAAAGTTCTACTGTCTTTGCCTAACCTGGTAGCACCATTTTCTTACTCATGAGCATCATCCTGGGAATTCCTGCTAGAACCCTGGGACCTGGGTACAATGAGAGCAAATTCAAACTACACATCCCTCGCTAAAACTCTGTTTCTGAGACCAAAAAAAAAGTCTCACTTTTGTATCCATTAAGCTTTGACTTGATATTAGATTCTCTCAAAAGTCAAGTGCTCCCCCAAAAATTTAAAAGCAAGGTCTCGAACAGATACTTGCACACCAATGTTCAAAGCAGCATTATTCACAATTGCCCAAAGATGGAAGCAACCCCAGTGTCTATCAACAGAGGAATGGATGAGCAAAATGGGGTATATCCATACACTAGAGTAGTATGCTGCCATGAAAAGGAGCGAAGTTCTAATGCATGTGACAACATGAATGAACCCTGAAGACATCATGTTGCGTGAAATAAGCCAGACATAAAATGACAAATATTGTATTTCATTGATATGAAATAATTAGAATAAGCAAAATTCATGGAGTCAGAAACTAGAATAGGTTACCAGGGGTCGGGTGGGGGTAGGGCATGGGGAGTTAATGCTTAATGAGTACAGAATTTCTCTTTGGGGTGATGGAACGGTTTTGGTAATGGATGACGGTGATGTTGGCACAACACCATGAATGTAATTAACACCACTGGATTATATATTCAAATGTGATTAAAAAGAAATTTTAGGTTGGATATATGTCACTAAAATAATTTTTTTTTTAAGTCAAATGCTGTGCCATAGGTCTTTGCTACCCTCTAAATGAAGGCACCATCACCATCTCTCATAGCAAACTTCTCATGGAACACAGTCAACTCTGCAAAATAAGCTCTAGAGTTTTGATCATTCACACCCTCCTCTAGGGCAGGCCACCTTGTTTCATTCTTTTCACAGGAGCTCTGCCATTCCATGAAATACGAAAGTAGCGATTTTGGTCAATCTGTATCAGAAATGTATCAAGCTGCAATACCTACCAAAGGAGCCTTTGCCCAGGGATATGTGGGCTCTCTTCAAAGGAAGCCTTGGATCAGGCACTAGATCATAACTGGGCGTGGTCCTTCCTCTCCACAAGGCCTGCCTACAAGCTTTCTCCATCGACAACACCCACCTTTTCTGATAAGCATCGCAGGGCTGTCCCATTTGCCTCATCTCTCTGATCAAGCTATCAGTGATTTCCATTTGATCATTGGCCTGGGTAAAACACTCATCCAGTTCTCTACTCCGAGCAAGCTGTATTCCATCTCCATATTTCAGTTCCTAAAAGAAAGAATTACACGAAGGAAAGGGCATTAATACTAGACAGAAGAGCTTTGTGTGTTTTCGAGGAAGCAAATGCTTCTATTGCAAATGTAACAAGTATTGTAAGTTTCCTCGATCTAATAGCGAAAAAGTTCCAACTGAAAACCTTATTGAGGTAAGGCAGTAAAACTAGGGAGATTCACAAATCAAAATCTGTGGGCTGTGTTTAAAATTTCCGCTAGGCTTTTAAAAGCACATTTAACTGATGAGGCAATACTGGTATTGTTAAACAAGATGTCGCCGTTGGAGGAAGCTGGCTAATAGGAACATGGGAGCTGCCTGTATTATTTTTGTAACATCTTGTGAGTCTGTAATTATTTCATAGTAGAAAATGAGCATTTTCCCCCCAAAAAAGAAAGCTTCCACTGTTCATATGCCAAAGGCTGATGCTTTGTTCTTCTTCGCCAAATGAACTTCATTTCTTTAAACAGATGTGTTAGCAAATATGACACTATGTCCCTATGCTTTTAATGCATTTCAATGCATATAAGTAAAAATAAACTGAGAACAGGGTGCCATGTAAATTTTCAGAACCACATGTAAAATGTATCCATGGCAGCTAGAAACCAAGCCCTGGCTGGGATGTGCGTATGTTCAATATTAAGCCACTGGTGCCCCGATTTGGCTCTAGGCAATGGAATTACGGCATGATGATGAAAATTTAGAGGAATATGTTTTAAAACAGAGATTTAAAAGCCAGAACTGGAACGAAGCTGATCTGCTGAGCCTCAAATTTCTTTTTACATGGATTTAAGTGAGGTTTTATTTTTTTTTTTTTAACTGGACAAAATGAACTAGAACTAGAACCCACACAATATCTAAAATTAGGAAGTTGGAACATTAAGATATTCTCCGGAAAGAACCCATAAATCCACTTGGTTAAAATCTTTGGTGGTTTGAAGCTGTATGCACCCCAGAAATACATGTCATTAAATGTAATCCATTCCTGTGGGCATGGACCCATTGTAAGTAGTACCTTTTGATGAGGCTACTGCAGTTAAGGGGTAATCCACTTCATTCAGGACAGTTATTGGATTCCTTTATAAATGTAATAAAGAGGGAGAGAGAGAGAGAGAGAGAAAGCCACAGAAACAAGTTGAACTCAACTCAACAGGGAAGAGAGGGGAGAGGCCAGCAGATGCTGCCATGTGTCTTGCCATGTGGCAGAGGAGCCCAGGATCGCTGGCAGCTGGTGTTCAGGAAGTTGATGATGCCTTGATTTGGACGTTATCATGGCCTCAAACCTAAGCTAATCAATTTCCACTGCTTTAAGCGATTTCATGGTTTTTGCTTTAAGTAGCCTAAGAAACCAAAACAAAATCCCTGCCCCATACAGACTGATTATTTAACAGGGGTGCCTTGGGGTGAAAGGCTCCAAGTCACGCAGCATCAGGGAGACGAGAACTCAATTCCTTTGCTGAAAACATACAATAATCCAGGGAAGAGATAGAAAGGGTACCTATGGCCCCTCCATTCTCTACATTGTTTGTAGCAAACTAGGCCCAAATGTGAAAGCAAGAGAATTTTAAAGTGAAGACTGGTGATTTCTAAACCTGATCTGATGAGCTCCTAAGAGATCTCAGTTACCTCAAGAAATATCCTGACGTCCTACAGAAATATCACCTCAATTTTCAAATGCATAGTTTTCCACACTTTAAAGTTTCTCAAATGGAATTGTTCTCAAAATATGCTAATTTTCCCCTGGGGGTTAAACTCTCATTAAGTTAGTGGTGCACAGCAGAATCTACCAGAATCCAGCGATATAAACATGTCAGATTGCTTTTCTAGGAAGAGAAAGTGTTACAAAATCACACACAGAGCAATAGGTGTCTGCAATTCCCAAAGGCTGGCAATTTGTAACCATTTGTTAGAGGGGGAAAAAAATCAACTCTGTGGTGAAAACTGGTTCCCATTGTTAAAACAACCTTGCAAACAGGTTGGGAAGATACACATCCCGCTCCAGACTGTTTTGAAAGAGGTCATGGCTAAAAGCTAACTTTGTGAAAGAGGTCAGCGGGCTAAAGGATGACTGGCCAGGACACACCCAGAGCCTACGAACCTAAGTCACGAAACTGGGTGTCGACGACATTGGGGAAGAACTAACGAGAACAAAGAAAACTCACGGGCTGCACAATCAGCTCTGCTCGCATCAAACAGTCTGAGCAGCTCTGCAGAAGCTCCTGGATGGTGTTTTGGTTCTGGTGCCTGGACATCGTCCCTGTTTGACTGATGAAGCAAACACAAAGAAATCAGACATGAAATACCTTTTTTTTTTTCAACTTTGAAATAATTTCAAACTCTCAGAAAAAACAGGGCAAAAACATTCTTGTATACCCGTCACCCGAATCCACCCATGGTTAACGTTTTGCCATGTTTTCTTTTTCTCCCTTCACCCTATATATGTACACGTACATTCATTCATTTATGGATTATTTTTCTGAACCATTGCCCATACTCATTACCCCCGAAATATTCAGTGTGTGTTCCCTAAGAACAAAGACATTCCTTTATATAACTGCAGTACAACGAGCAACATACTATTTTCTAATCTACAGATCCTATTCAAATTTCACTCATCAGCCCAATAATTTCCTTCAGAGCAAGTTTGTTGTTGTTGTATTCGAGGTCCAGAAGTCGATCCATAAATAAATCCTTTTCAGTCATAAAAACGCATGTCCAGGAAGCAGATGTGGCTCAAGTGGTTGGGCTCCCATTTACCATATGGGAGACCCCGGGTTCGATTCCCAGGGTCTCCTGGTGACAGAAAGCCAGCCCATGTGGCACGGTGAGCTGACGCAGCAAGATGACGCAACAAAGGGAGACAAGCAGACACAGAAAAACGCACAGCAAATGGACACAGAGAGCACAAGCAGCAAGGGGGGGCGGGGATAAATAAATAAATAAAATAAATCTTTAAAAAATATTTTCTGTGATAATAGTAAGAGACGCTGATGGCAAAGAAATAATGGTATGAGGGAAGTGGTGGGAATTTTAAAGATCTTTAATGCAAAACAAGCCCCATTTCCTTTCACAATGACCTTAAAATAATTTTTTTTTTTTCTCTACAATGACGTTAGTCCAGGTGTACATTTCAAATTAAGCAGCTTTTGGGGGACAAACATGGCAGAAACCTGGAAATAAGGGCAGTGTTAAAGAAGAAGCTTGTAGGTTTTTCATATTTTAAAGAAAGTGATGCCTTAAGGAGTTTAATCCAAAGTGAATCCAGAAAAGAGTAATGTATTTTAATTTGCCAGGATTAATTATGCCACAGCAGAGTCCACTACAGTTAGTTTAAAGGAGATTTAAAGCATGTAAACTACTCTTTAATGTTCATGAAACGGCTTCATGAATGTATTCCAAGAAGCTTTTCCAAGAAGGAATTCCTCTCAGGGCTTCAGCATCATCTGTCACCTTCAGCCAGGGCCATCCTGCCCCTGCTTTTCTGTTTGATGCCTGTGTGACATGCTAGGCTTTCTGGTCTGTGTGTGAGTGCGTGTGTGTGTGTGTATGTGTGTGTGAGAGAGAGAGAGAGAGAGAGAGAAAGAGAGAGAGAGAGCTCTAAGGAAAGAATTTCACTGAAAAACAAAGTTTGAAAAACACTGGCTGTGTTATGCACAGATGGGATAAGGATACAGAATGTGGGAAACTTCTCCCGTTGTTGTTGATCCTTCCGTCATCACACCAAGGAGGAAGACTGCCTTCCTTTTTCTACCACCTATTTGGGGTCCCTCCCTGCAATCAAGGCTCCCCAACAAGCTGGCGCTAGCTGAATGTGGGAGAGAAGCCAACCTCTCCCTGGGAACCACTCCCAAATGACAGCACTAGCTTCTCCAGGCAAGCCAGGGCAACGTCCCTCCCGAATGCTTCACCTATCAAAACCTTCCCACAATAACGCAGGCAGTGAGTCTTCCTTCCACTCAGAATTATACAGCAAATCTGGCACAAGCCTCTTACCCCTTAGATATAAACAAGAATACATCTGTTGCCCTAACTTGTGCAAAATTCCAGTTAACTTAGAACCAGAACTTTCCAAAAGGTGCCTATGGTAAAATAGAGGAAAGAAATTAAAGAGATGAAGGAAAACATTAAGAAATACAGAAACCTCCTTTGGAACCGGAGGATGGGTAAGGAATCAGGAGAGGTTTGTGTAATTTTATTTGTGAAAATGTTTTCTTTCATGATGGAGGATAAGAGCAGGTTTCTTCTGAAATATTTAGACATTCCTTTCACAGTTTGTTTCACAGGGCGATTTCTACAGAGATGTCTAATGATAGGGCTATTTCATACCACAATGGAAAGTCAGGTTCTGAAATGATCTAATAATGGTGTGCTACCGTAAGAGCTATCACAAACTGAGCTATAAATTGGAGGCAGAGAGAGGAAACTGGATGAGGGATATGTGGGAACTCGCTGTACAATCTTTGCAACTTTTCTGTAAATCTTTTCCAAAATATATCTTAATTAAAAAAAAAAAAAAAAAAGAGGCAGAGGCCAAACTCAATCATGAATGTATGTACTGAAGTGTGTGTATGAGTCTTTGTAAAGTGAATAAATGACACCAGATTCTTCTGACACCAAAATCTAAAACTCATGAGCTTCTTTTTAACCAACCACTAGATGCAAGACACTTAGAAATGAACTGCACCCCAGAAAAGGGCAGGTAAGGCAAATTACATTGGCTTAAAACATTTAAATGTCAAATATTAGTGGATTTTCTCCACTTTTTGTTTTGTTCCCCCCCCCTAGGTTTTGGAAGACCTTCCTACTCTGAAAGAGCATTTTGTGTTTCTGTAAAGACAGATACCCCACTCCTCCGCTGCTGCTCATCTACACACACCTGAACTTGAAACAACAGGTAACTTCATATGCTGGTAATGCACAAAGAAGTCTTTATGTTTTGCTAAAGCATGTTCACCTTAACATGTTCTCAATAGTCACTAAAACCCACATGTGTTTTGCTTGCATTTTAATAAAATAGATTAACAACTGCAAGGGAAGAGGGAATGCACAGAAATCCAACCTATTTAAGGGTTTAAAAAACAAAAAGCTAAGGTGTTAGAATAAGGAAATCAAGAACCTCTCATATTGCTATTTGTATATGGGAAAACATGATCTGATATTAGTCAAATCTCATCTTCTATATAACCTTTCAAGACTGCGTCTGGTCCTTAAAACAAGGTATACCTATCCTATCTTTTATCCGTAAGAATCCCCCTTTGGTCTGAGGTGTGGCCGAGAAAACCTTTTGGAAACAGACCTAGGTGAGAAAAGGAACCAGGTATACACCTTACAAGGGTGCAGTCCATCAAAACAAGACCAAGAAAAGGAGGTTCAGGACAAGTGAGGTTTAATGACAGGGAAACAGAGGATCCATGTTCACATTTCAGTTTGCTTTTCTTAGCCCACTGAAGAATCCACACAGAGCTGCTGAATTTAAATAGGAGGAAGGGCAGGCAGAAAGGATAATCAGGTCAAGCCAGGAATCCTTGCTTCAGGAAACACATGCATTTTTTAAAAAGTTGTATGTTACTCGAAACTTTTTGTCACATCATATTTTTTATTGATCACATAACAATTTTAGATTTTTTTTTTTTTTTTTTTGTGATCTCAAAAATTTTCTGGACCGACCTCAATTTTCTCATCTGCTGAGTTGGATGAGAGCTAAAGTTTTCTTCACTTACTCATTCTGTAACTCTATTTTATGAAACCACCAACTCCTTCTTCCTCTTGAAAATGGTACAAATGTCTATGTTTTGGCAAATGGTAACTTAGTTTCCTCTTCAACTCATAAGGACACATTTGGGGAAATGCAAAATTCTGTGCTATATGAAGAAATAGTGTTAAACAAATAACAGGCATATGAGGATTTTTTAAAATCTCCAGCTTCAAATAAATATTTAATACTGGTATATGTGGGTGTTAGTGGTGGGGAGATTTTAAACTGTATTAAGAATTGAACTAACAAGGCTTAAGGTTTAATTTTTAAATCCCATTTCAGTGGCATGTAGATGGAAGAAATATCATGTACCTTTTAAAAAGAAACATAAGAAAACAAAACTTACTGGGGCAGGTTAAATCAAAAGAATATTGACTTCTTAACTAAAACTAATAGCTGTCCTTGAAAAAAATAATATCCATCTTTAAAATTTCTTAACTTTTTTGAAATTGCATTTTACCTTCATACAAAGACAGATGATTCATACTACAAAGAACCTGCCTACACAATCATTTTTAAAGTTCATTCTAAACTTGTTTAAACAAGTAATGGTTCCAAGAGTTGACATTAAGAATCCTTCATCAGTGGTTAAAAGGAAAACATGTTCTGGATTTAAATACCAGGATGGATCACATGGACACACACCTGAGTGTGAACACTATTATAAAGTTTTCTGTGTACTATTTTGTTGCCTTCCAATAACATTCTTTTCTTTAAAAATAAGACTCCAAAGTTACCTGTCTTGAGGCATCAACTTAACATTTTTGTTGCCAAGAACATTAAAGAAAAAAAAAAAACCCCAATACTATTATTTTGAAGAGGAACATGCAGCATTACAAAATGAAAATATTTTTAAAATGCAGTTATACTCTGTTTTATAAAAGTAAATTTTAGAGTAATCTGTACCATTCTTTAGACACATAGCCCCTACCACCTAACTCTATATTTGTGTGTGTGTGTGTGTGTACTTTCTCTCCATTTGGACTTCTAGCCTCTTGAAAGATTTTTTTTCCTTCCTTCCTTCCTTCCTTCCTTCCTTCCTCCCTCCCTCCCTCCCTCCCTCCTTCCTTCCTTCCTTCCTCTTCTTTCTTTGCTCATTCAATCAACCTACAATCTTTGAGGTTTGCCAGACACTACGTCTTTGACCTCTCTGTATTCTGGCTCATGGAATAATGGCCTATGAAAAGCCCAATAAATATTTGTTGGAAAATATGATAATTATGCAATAAATTAATGTTGATCTTAAGGACTATTTGCTAAGCTCTTTCAACTTTTCAAACTGTTTTTCACACATATTATCCTGTATGAATTTCTTACAGGATCGTAAAAGAAAAAAATATGAATTTTGCACACACACACAAAAGTTTTCATCTCTTCCATTGGGGATGACCCTCCCTCGCTCCCCCCAAAATACACAAATACATTCCATCTGGTGAAGGGTCAGTCTCTTTCCTCCAGGGGTTACAGACCAAGCTCTCCCTCCTCTCTGGAGCTTTCCTTAGCCCACCCCTGCCCCCAAAGACCTGTTTACCCTTCCTCTACTTATCTCACCCTGCCTTGCACAAGCCTTATTTACACACCTGTCTGCCCCAATCCTGGAGAGAGAAGTCCCAGATGTTAGTCATGCCCTCCTCCCACCAGCTCCTAACAACAGACAAGGTGCTTAATGCATGTTCGTTTGGCTTAGTAGAGGAGAAGAAAATAAAGGCACATGAAAGACTTTGATCTGAGGATATGACCACTCTTTTCATCACCCTTATTTCAACAGCTCAACTAGGGAGCCCATTTATCCCCCCTCCCCACACCCTCCCACCCCAACAATGACAGATTACAGAAAACCTTCAGATGTTAGAAAGGGGCCTCGTCTGGTTCTTCATTTTGTCCTCACCCAGCAGCTTTGGAAGCTGCACTCAATAAATACTCACTTCCTACATGTGTGGCCCCCTCTTCATTTTCACAGGGTGTGTCTGGCGGACTGGGTTGAGGAAGGGCAAGCTGATCGCATATCATTAACTTTATAAAGACTTTGAAGTCGGAGGGACTTGGAGTCCACCCCCAGTGCCTGGCGTTTTTGCATCTGTAATGATGACTGCAAAGCAAAAAACCCTCGGTGCATGATTGCTAGGATCGTGTTTTTATCTTTACCCCAATTTATAATTTTGAGGACATCCTGCTGCAAATCAAGGGTGGGGCAAGAAGCAGAAAAGGGACAGAGGAAAGAGAAGAACTGGATGGACTATTAAATATGAGGCATTTTCAGGGGTTCCTATGATGATCAACCAGACTCTAAAACTGAGGCTTAAAAGAATTTCAAGAGAATGATACATTTTAACAGACCATGAAAGAAATTTACTGAAGGGATAAGAAAATTCAGAGAAAGATGACTTTATTTCCTGTATTAAAAATACCCATATAGAATATGCGACCTTTACAAATTCAGTGGCAAAATTTTGAGAGTTATTCCCCTAAGCAAAAACTTAAATTTATTTCACTGAAGCCAAAAAAATGATTTACACTGAAGCCAAAGAAATGATTTGGGGGAAAAAAAGAAAAGCCAACTCTTTTTATCTAATCACGGGCCAGAAATTGGTGAAGCAGGGGATGCTGTTCATGTGCCCGAGTTTTTTTTTTTAATTCCCAGCAAACTCTTAAATCTGTTTGCTTCAGCTTCTCACTAAAGTGAAGTGATTTTTGCAAAACAGAGATTTTTACATTCACGAGGACTTGGAAGGACCTTGTGGTGAGGTGTAAATTATTTGACGGTGCTAGAATTTTGTGCTAGAATTTTACGGGATGAAGCGGCCAGCCTGGGAGTTGGGATCTGCAGGATGCAGTGTTAACATCCAAACCATACTTGGTTATTTTCAAGTGGCAGGACCACGGGGACCAGCCAATCTAGGGCAAAAGGGAAAAGGATCAAAGCCAAGGACGGGGCAGAACTCCAATGCTCACGGACCAGGGCCTCCAGACAGAAACGTTCCTTTCGGGACTTCCCAGTCTGGAAAGACTGGTTGGCTGAGAGTGAAGTCACACCCAAGCCCAGCTCTGCTCCACCCTGAGGCGTCAGCCTTGAGACATCAGGGCCATCAGCAGTTTTCTCCTTCCCAAGACATTTCAAACACCTGAACCACAATGCTACAATGTCCATATTTAGAGAATAAATTAACTACTTGTTTTTTTGTTTTTTTTTTAAAGATTTTATTTATTTATTCATTTATCCCCCCCCTTGCTGCTTGTGCTCGCTGGGTCAGCTAACCACGCCGTGCGGGCGGGCTTGCCTTCACCAGGAGGCCCCGGGAACCGAACCCGGGGCCTCCCATATGGTAAACGGGAGCCCTACTGATTGAGCCACAGCCGCTTCCCAATTAACTACTTGTTGAACGCTGTTTGTCCCATTAAAGAGATGTGCCCAACAATTAGTCTGCTTTATGTACCATCATATTGCTGTTTTTTCCTAAGCAGCTGGAAACTCTATGCAAATATTAATATTTCTTAATGAAGAAATATTAGTTATGACATGCATACTTCCCAGGAATGTAGAGTGAGGAAGACAACAAACTGAAAAGAAGAAAAGGGGGAGCAGTTGAGCACTTGCTTCCCACTTGGAAGGTCCCTGGTGCCTCCTAAAAACAAACAAGCAAACAAATGAAAAAACCAACTCAGGGGAGCCAATGCGGCTCAGTGGTTGAGTGCCTGCTTCCTACATGTGAGGTTCAACCCCTGGCCCTAGTATCTCAAAAAAAAAAAAAAAAAAAGGAAAGACTCAGATGGAAGAGTTTACAAGTAGAAAAGACAAATTCTAACAGCTAAGGTTTGACCTTTTCTTGAGCAATTGTGGTATATAACCTAGCTCAGCCACTTACTAGCTGGGTGACCTTGGCTAAGTCATTTAACTACTTTAACCTCAGTTTCCAATCTGTAAAATGGGAAGCTTATTGTGAGGCCTGAGATAACATACATAATCTACATGATGCATCAGAGGGTGTTTAATAAATGGCAACTATCATTAAACACTGATCTGATATTTTTATTTTAAAGATTGGTAACTTCCTCACATTTAATAAGCATGTGAATGCTGTTTGCGGGTATGGGGCAAATCTGCCTCTTACTTTGCAATCATTTCCCAGAGAAATATTTATATATCCAGCATATGAGTCACCCAAGCTCAAAACCTATCTTCTCAGACTCTCCCTTGCCTCTGACATCCAAATCTTAGCAGCAGCTGTCCTTCTACCTCAGCAATATCTACTTTCTGCCCCACCACCTCCACCCTCTTCATGACTTTTACTACCACCTCCCTTCTAACTGGTGTGACTGCTTCCTCAAGCCAACTCCCTCCTGCTTCTCTGCCCACTTCATGCCACTCTACGTACAGCTGCCAGAGCCACAGTCCTAGGGCTCAGTTTTGCTCCTCCTAGTTCTCTCTTCAAAAACTCTCCAGGCGTCTCCTGTCTATCCAAACCCCTCACCATAGCTTTCAAAGTCATCCATACTCTGGTCCCAAAGTCTCCTTCCTCCTTTTGTCTTTCTGCTTCCCTTCTTCTACTAGAAAATGCACAGCACGTGCCCCCACACACACACACACAAAGACCACCCTATTGACTGTGAATTGGCTCCTCTCGGGCTTTTCTCTTGTTGTTTGCTCCCTGGGAATGTTCTCTGCCCACCCAACTTTAGCAGCTGAAATATTCCAAAGAGCAAATCAAGGCCACCTCTGTTTAGTCTTACTAGTGATGTTACCTCATCTATTTTTGAAGCCTCTTGGGACATTTATATCCCCTTTTGTATTACAGAACATCCTACTAGCTTTTAGCATTATGCTACTTGTGTACTTATCTTCCTATAAAAAGCATACACTCCTTTGGAGAAGTAGTCACATTTTCCCCTTTAAGTCTCCCCCAAGAGCACACAGTACATGCTCATCAAATACCTGCTGGATGAATGAATAAATGGAATTTAAGATACTTCCATCCTGTTGTTACAGTACTGTCTAGTCTAAGGGACCCTGGGTTCTCTGCCAGCTCATCCCTGAGTGGCTCTGGGATCTTGGGCAAGGCTTAATCTGCTTGCCTCTAAAAGTGGGGTTTCTATAAACTCGGTAATCCTTAGTATTCCCTAAACTCTAAATTCAAAGCAAATGGACCTGTTTACGTCATGCTGAGAAATAGGCTTCATTTAAAAAGGAGTTTAAAACAACCTGTAAAACGTGTATCACAGTGATCACATGTATTTGGTTCTGAAATCATGAGCTCTGGGGAAAAGTAAGCATTAACATTATAATCACATATTTCTGAAACTTTAATGACTCTACCTGCTTTTAATCCTCCTACCAAATGCACACTTTGATCAGTGGAAGCTCTAACTGGGGGGCTTTTGTCACATTGCTACCATTCTTATTTTGGTGACAAAATTCACTACAGATTTGTCATTTCTTTTCACTACAGGAGCAAAAAGAGTAATGCTGTCTTAAACGAAAACAATATTAACAGAATGTCCTATACAAAAAAAAGTCCAAATTTTCAAAAATATACTTACTATGTTATCAATCACAAAATATTAAGAAGTACACAAGATATTATATTAAGTAGTTGTAGAAACCAGTCAGCCTAAAGTAGACACAAAAAGACCAGTGGGGAGAACCACAAATGAGATAAAATACTGTCCTTAAAATTGACAAGCACTATGTAATGTAAAGGACAGACCGAAGAGGGATATTTTAAAGTCATTTTAAAAGGGGTAAAAATCAGATTCAGGCTCTCTATGCACTCAAATGAGTTTAATTACAGAAAGGGCCCAAGTCAAATACTCATATTTCAAAATTGACCCATCAAATTCAGCCAATTAAGTAGCAGAACCTTAAGTATCCCCAAGAATTTCCATATTGGTGTATGTGCTTAGAGAAGACTTTATTTAGAAAAACTTTTGGTAGCTGAAAATGGTCAGAAAAGTACTTATTAAATTCGTAATCCTCATTCATTTAGCACAGCCGTTCGAGATGGCAGCCTACTTCTAAAGGTACATACTATGGGCAAACCAGTCCCTCCTGCAAAACCATAAAACCACCAGGAAAACAGGGGCAGGCGCCTGCTTTACCTCCTTTAGCAGCCATTATTTAAAAGTGCAAAGGTCAGCATCAGCAGACTATTTTGTATTTCATTAATTCTCAATTCAATTGGGGTTAGCAGAACCAGTGCTATCTCACAACCCAGGCCAATACAGGCTTGGGGCAAACTTCGTAACTGGATCTGAAGGGACGGAGTGTGCAAGCCCTAAACTTACTGCCCTGCCAAGTCCAACACCAAGGGACAGAAAAACACCCTTCCTCAAAATTAGATAAATTTTCTCTTGCGTCTGTTTATCCTTCTCAGAGGGATGTCAAACTTGATGGGTTGAAAAATAGGCTTTAAGCTGGAAAAACAGAACACACGCAATTATGCTATGTTATGCAAAAAAAAAAAAAAAAAAATTGAACCTCCCCCAAATTAAATGTTTCAGCAAAGAATCCTTATAAACCTTTTTATAGAATTCACTAATTAGTTAATTACTAAAAATATTACCTATAAAATGTATAGGTAATATTTTATACCAAGGGAATAAAATATTCAATTAATAATACTGATTAGAGTCAATTTTTAAAAACAGGGGCTCTAAAATAACAAAAGCATATTTTTTAAAATTTGGTTCATAGACTGCAGAAAAGGAGAGCAGCTAAAGAATCCTTGCAAATTCTGACTTGGGTTTTTTAAATTATTAACAACTTTATTTCAAATTCACAAAAATAAAATAACAGAAAAAGGCAGCTCAACAAGTGATGGAAACATTACTCCTAAAAAGTTCTTTTTCAGGCACTTTTATCTCATCTAATTACAACTGCTAATTCAGTTGTTCCTCCCGTGTTCAGAAGGATATACAGATGAATACAGATTAGTTAAAAGACATAATCAAGGTCTCCTTATTAATGAAAAAAAAATGAAGAAGTGGAAAAAAAATGCTTACTCATATTCATCTCACAAAACCAAACCCTTTACCTTTAAATTAATATAGTACCAACTTTGCTTTTGCTACAAAAACATTACAATGTTGTTGTTAAATATAGTCCATAAATTACATTAGTTATATTTTTCCCATGTCTCACCACATTCTTAACACCCTGTTGAAGAACATTCCTGTATTTATCTTATTAACCACAATCCTCATCTACTTCCAAAAATCATTTTTATACATTCCCAATATTATCCTCCAGGCTTGGATTTAAACGTGTGGATTAAGAGAATGTGATTCCCAAATACTGGAAGGAAAAAAAGCAAAGCTTAGGATTTAAATAAACGATTGGCAAAGTTTTAAAGCAAACTGCAAAGCCAAAATGAAAACTGTCAAAAATTTCTCCCTTATCCCATCTGTTGCTTGGCACATTTTTTCCTGGAAATCCCCAGGTGCATTCTGTTCAGAAAACGAGCGCTCCAAGACTGAGCGCTAACTCTAAAAGAGAAACTAAATTATGAGGGTGCTGGGGGGGCGGGGGGGTGGGAATCTAAGCAGAGAGCAGATTGCAACGCGAGTAGTCCTCGCCTTCAAAGCTGCTTGCAAAACAAAAAGCCTTTGGAGCATATACAGATCGCTCCTCCCCAGCCTAAAGCCAGCAACCACACCAGGTAAACAGCGTTCTGGGGCCCAGGGCCTCTTTCCCCAAAGCGCGAAGGGCTGGCCCGGGACTGAGAGGGGTGCGGGCGGGAGAACTCTCCCGGCTCACGCGGGCACCCAGAGCCCGGCTGGGGGCAGCGGGTGAAGGCAGATTCCTAACCCTTCCTCCCACCCATCCACGAGACCGTCTCGGTCTGTTCCGCGCTGTTCCCGAGAACCTGTACCCAGCCCTCTTCCCCTGGGAAGTGGCGTCCCTGGGGCACCTTGGCCGTGGGGAGCCCTGGCGTTGCGGGTCGGCGGAGGTGGCAGGGGACGCACTCTCCTCCACAGCACCCTGCCCACGCTCTACCGCTCCAAGGACAGACCCTGCGACGGCCCTCCAACACCAAGGCCCTGGGGTCGATCACCGCGTGCTTTTTAAAAAAGGAAGTACTAAGGGACCTCCCCGCAGCCCGGCGGCAGGTGCGACCCGGGCCTCGCTGCTGCTCTTTCCAGGAACTTCGTTTGAGGGACAGGGGCCACCGAGGCGGGCCTCCTCGGGCCGGGACCCAGCGCGGCCAGGGCGCGCAGCCTTCAATTTGGCGCCGTCCGTGGCTCAGGTCGCCGGCGGCCTCGGGGTGAGCAGGAATTCGGGGTGACCCAATAGAGGCGGCGAGGCGCCGAGGCAGGCCGCAGTCCCCGTTCCTTCCCTGGGTTACAGTTAGCGAGGTGGGGTGGGTTTGTCACAGCCGCGCCTGCTCTGACCTCCCACCTGCCGCCCGGGAAACTCGGGCCCAAGACAAAAGCGACGCCAGCCCTGCGGGCCGTGCAGACGCGGGAAGGGGGGAAAGGTGGGACCGAGCCCCGGCTCGCCCGACAGCAGCCGCTAGTCCCCGCACGCCACACACCCTTCAAGGCCCACGTAGCGCACAGGCGTCTACACCTGGGTCCTGCTCCCAGCCCGCTCTGGAAGGGCTTGTAGGGCCTCGAGGGGAGGGGGGGGAGGGAAGGGGACTCTCCGCTTTCTGGACCCGGGTTTCCTCGTGGGTACAATGAGGGCGATCGCTCCCTTCTCCAACTTTCTCTGATTCTGCTAGGTGTGTATGCGCTTCCCCTGCCCTGGCCCCGCGCTTCCCGGCGCCCGGCGCCGGCTCTCCAGGCGCCCCCGGCCCTGTCCCGCGCGGGGCAGGGCACCCACCAGTAGCCGTCCGAGGTCTGGTCGGTGACCGTGCAGCGCCGCGTGCAGTACATCCTGCCGTTGGAGCCCCCACCGCCGCCGCCGCCACCACCTCCACCGCCGCAGGTCAGCTCGTAGCGCAGGTCGGGGCCCGAGTCGGCGCGGGTCATGCGGCCCAGCGTGTTGAGGCGCGGGTGCGAGCCGCCGTTGCAGCTCATGTCGGCGGGCACTCAGAGAGCGCTCAGGGCCGAGGCATACGCGGGAGCGGACCCGCTCGGAGCGCGTCGGCGGCGCCTTCCCAGGCAAAAACGGCGAGCCCCGGGAACTCGCGGGCCTCGGGGGCGGTGCCGAAGTGCAGCCAGGACACTCCTCTCCGCGGGGTGGCCCGGGCCGCGGGCGGGCGCCGGGGAGCGCTGGGAGCGGCCGCGCGGGAGGAGCGGGGCGAGGAGGGCGAGCTGTGGCTCGGAGGGCGGCGAGCGCGCAGAGGAGCCGGCTCGGGGCTGGGTGGTGGTGTTGGTCGGCGCGGCGCTTGTCTCCTCCCCGCTGGCAAGGGGCGCCCAAGCCACACCTGGCCGCCGGCTTCCCGGGGCGGGCGCGGCCGCCCTCGCCTGCCCCCCGCCGGGGTCGCCGACGCGCCAGGGCCGCCCCTCCCCACCTGCGGCTCCGCCCTGCGCCACCGCCCAGCGCCGCCGAGGCCTGAGTAAGAGCCGCGATAGGCTGGGGCGCCCCGCGACTCCCCCGCCCCGGGCGCGGTGAGGCCCGGAGGACTTGCGCCTCGGGGGCTGCTGCGCGCAGCGCTCGGCCGCGGGGGCCGGGGGAAGCGTGGCCCCTCGCGTTGGAGGATTTCCTCGATCCCCAGGACGGAAATGAGCTGGAAAGAAGGCGCATTCGACTGGACGAGCACTTATTTAAGCCTTTCCTTTGGCTCATCCCTGAAGCGCGTAACTGAGGCGAGAACGCTTAGATGATGGAGTTTGGGTTGGCTTAAGTTTTTTTGGAGTTTCCTTTAATTTCAGTAATCCAGGAAATTGTCTCAGAAGTCCGACTGCTGACGTGGCCAAAAGATTCTTTTTACAGAGAACCGTCACTTGCTGGAGACATCTTCACCACCGTGAATTTCTTTGGCGTGAAGCCAAAGAGGAAAAAATACTCCGGCTCTTTTCTATGGGATAACCTGAGATACAAGAGGCAATTCCTTTTATTTTTGCCTTTTGACGGTCATTTTAAAGGAGAAACTGCAACGACTTCGACCCCCCAGCACCAATCTCCAAATTCTGTGAAAGAATCTGGGGAATGCTTGTCTCTCTCCGCCCATGGGCACCTTCTCCCCAAACCGGGTCCCCTGGAACTCAGGGCTTTTCCCACAAGTCAGGTGGAGGGAGCCTATCTGGGGGTGCAAAGAACCCGGATAGAGCCACCCACGTTGTATAGATGAGTAACTCTGAGCCAGGACATTCCAGCGACTTGCTCCAGGGACACTCCCAGTTAGTGGCTCAGTGTTAAGTAGACAGGGAGTCTCCATGACCCCAGTTTAGATAAAGATCCAGTCTCACGGGCCATAAGCAAAAGCTGTTTTTATACATTGGAAAACTGTTCAATTACTCTTTCATTAGCACCATTTAAACATCTCTATAATAAATATTTCTCATCTTCCTAAATAATGCCAGCTAACTTACCTTCTCATACAAAGGATTTCTGAAGATGTGTCTGAACTAAAAAGAATAAAAGTCAAATTATATTTGCATGTTGTAAAGGGAAATGGAGGTCGTTTTCTAAATTTTACCATACTATAAAACCCCTAATTGCACCTCGCCTTTTAGGCACAAGTTTCAACAAAATGTCCTGATCTTTTTCTTCATATTTGACCACAGAGTTGACCGGCTTAAATTCAAAGAGTCAAACATACAGTGAGATAAAAGTTTACCACTGTTAGCACCCCAGTAATTTCCATTGTTTCTCAATTTCCTCTCATTTTTAATAAAGACAAAAATGTGATGAAAGTGTTCAAACGATTGCACAAACACAGACATATCCACCAGATAATGTTTCTTCCGAAGCTGAGTCGGTGGGCTGCCAGTCAGCCCCAGCTGAGGGGAGGAAGGGCTAGTGTGGAATATAGCAAGTCACTTTGGGGTATCTTTGTACAATGTACAAAATTTGAATTAGGATGTTTTCCCCCTATGCACCTCATTTGTTCAACAAATATAACCTACTATGGAGGAGCCAATGCCAGACTCTGAGAAATACAAAGATGAAGAAGGCACAGTCACTGCTCCTTTCAAAGGTTATGGTAAAAAATAAAATTTCAATAAAAAAAAAAAATCAGGGATTCCTTTTTTCCCTGATAATAGGTCATAAGAAAGGCAAACAGTTGCACAGCAGGATTCTTTTTATAAATAACACACATCCACCTCCCAGTGATGACAAAAGCTCCATGCAGCCAAGAGGCCCTCTGAGAGCTCACTTGGGGAAGCTAGGAGTCACAGAGCTGCCCACTCTGTTTACAAAACAGGGGAAGGGAAAGAAAGCACAATCCACCTATCATCTGCTGCCACTGCTTCTTGTCCTATTATTTATTGCTTCCTGCAGTCCCAGACACTCTGATGGCTTCTCCCTAGCCAAACATGCCAAGTCTGGGAAGACGATGGCTTTCAACTACCTTTCTCTAAGGGTGAGAAAGGAAGATAGGAGGGTGAAATGAATAGATTGCCATGTTAGAGAAGTAGACTCATGAAAGGGCCCTCAGTGAGGGGACCAGCACACGGTACCTCTGGTCTTAGATTTACCTGGGCAAGGGCTCAATTTCTTCATGTGCAAAATGGAAATCATACGTCCCCTGCAAACCCTCCTGATCTACAGAGAGGATCAAATGAGAAAAAATATGTGAACATTCTCGAAAACAGGAAAACATTATATGAAGCTAAGGTACCATCCATCAAACCTAAAGCTCTTTGTGGAACATAAGATTTTAACCTTTATAGTGGTTCTACCTTGTTCCCACATGTGAATCAGTAAATATCTCTCTTGGAGACACACATTCATCCATTTAAAAAACAGCTATTCGTTATTATTCACAATTGCCAAAAGTTGGAAATAACCCAGGTGTTCAGCAACAGACAAATGGATAAACGAACTGGTCTATTCACATGATGGAAGATTATGCAGCTGTAAGAAGAAATGAAGTGGTAAAGCATATTACAACATAGATGAACCTGGAGGACATTATGTTGAGCAAAGCAAGCCAGACACAAAAGGACAAATACTGTATGGTTGCGTTACTATGTATCAAATATATTGTATAACATACTGTTTGATTTTTAAAAATTTATTTGTATTCAGTACACTTAATTGAGAAATGTATGTATTTATTCATCTGAGTTTACTTTTTAGTTTTTAATTGTTTATATTTTCAATTATTAAATGTATACAAAATAAAGTTAAAAAAAAACAAACAGCTATTGAATATCTACCATGTGTCATGCAGTAGGCTCAGTGCTAGACACACAAAGATAAACCCTGCTTCTTCTCTGTGGGTTATCCAAGTCTGCAACAGGAAAACAAATCATTACAATACACTAGGTATGCTGGAATAAAGGTACGTTTATAGAGCTGGGGGAGTACAGCAGGAGGTTTAAAAGTAGCTTGTTTCCTAGGTTTAAAAGTTCAGTACCCAAAGTCTGGCAAAGTCTTCACTAAGGTCAGCTATTTTTGCCCCTGCCACTTGTACATACCTTCCCTTGTCCTGATAAAGACAGATCGTTCACATGCAACTTTCTCTCTGGCTGACTTTAGAAATGACCTTGCAGTTAGGAAAGAGGCATCAGCCATATCCTTAGTACATTTTCAAAAATAAACAAGACACCCTGATTTCAATGAAATTAAGGAATGTCTTATTTCCTCGACATCCCATGAAAACTCACTTATATCTCTTTTTCATTAAACAATATCCCTCCCTCACATAGAAGAGTTACAGCTATGAGTTAAAATAGCTGTTTTGCCTGCCAGGGGAGTATTTTAACAAAACAGAACTACAGAAGCTAGGTTTGGAACTAGAAGTGGAGTGAAGAAGATGTCTATTAAAATAGCAGACAATTAAAGTTTTAGTAAAGATAAATATATATATGTGCATAGTCCTATATAAACACACATATATATTGCTCTTTTTTTTTTTTTTTTTTTTTTTTTTTTTACCGGGAGGCCCCGGGGATCGAACCCGGGTCCCTCCATATGGGAGACGGACGCCCAACCAGTTGAGCCACATCCGACCCCCTATATATTGCTCTTTATTTCTTATTCTTTCATTTGTGTGAATAAATTAGAATCCCCCAGAAATAATGAAACCTGAGTTCTCAATATCATAAAAATTGATCCCTCCTTGTTAAAGTTGTTTAAACTATTCAAGGTTTCATTGAAGAAGTAAGTTTGATAAAGCATATAAAGTGCATTTCAAAAATAGAAAAGTGTTTGTAAAATGTATACTTTAAGCCCAGAGCTATCTTTATTTTCCTTGGTTCAAGTGTTCTTCAGGAATGGGGGGACTTTTCTGTTTATTCTGTGTTTGTTTGCCAGGGAAAAGGTGGTTCACTTTTTAGAAATTAGATAGCTGAGATGAACATCTCTCACTTTCACATTCATTTTCTGTCTCTGTAGTGATAAGGTTTTCTGTTTGGTTTTGGTTGTCATTTGTTTTGGGTTTTGCATAGGTAATAAATATCTAATAAACTGTGCTAGCCTTTATCTTTTAAGAGTATGTTTTTTGACTGCCTTGAATTGGATTACATGGACGTAGGGGATTCAGCCATACTTTCTGGCCTGCCCTTCTTCATTAAAAGTCCAAGCTTGCAAGCTGGGAGGTTGGGGGTTAACAGTGGACACGGTAGCTAGCACAGCTAACCAGCTAACCAGCTCTACAGGGAGCCACCCACACCCTTGGCTTCATGACTTGTAACCCACCAAGCTGAACAATAGCACATTTATTGTAGTGGACAAGCCACACAGTCAATAAACGTAATTCAAGAGCCAGAGTCTGTGTAGTGTACTCTCAATTTTCCAAGCTGATAATGATTTGAAGGACTGTCAATTTAAGTAACATGCTGGGACTGGCAGACTTAATCGAATTTCTATATATACACGGTCATGATGCAGGTGATTGCTGGGAAAACCCAGTTACCAGCAAACACCACAGGGATATATAAAGTGCTAACAGCTATGTGAAGAAATCTTATTAATGGGTATTCAGCTTTCTCTGAAGGAATTCAAAATTTATACTTCATAGAGAATTTCAAAACCAAAAGCTGTTTGAGAGAACGTCTCCACCAGTCGTTTTCACCAGGTCCAAAGCCTCAGAACTCTTTCTCCAAATGCAGCTCTACACCTAGCACCAAAGGAGGTAACAGATCAGGGTGGACCTGGGCAGCTGTAGCCTTGGTGGGAGCCCACCAGCAGCCCTAGACCAGCTTCCCACGCTGTGGCCATCCCGGAAGCATTTTCCCAGCTGAGGACTACCCAGCATGCAAAGCACCAGCTAACCACAAACCTGCATCTTAATAAAAGGAAAAAGTGAGTCTGGGAAAGGTAAAGAACTTTGCCCGTGCTGCTTAAAACCTAGTAAATATCCAATTTCTGGCTGTTTCTAGTCGAGATTTTCCTGCTGTATCATAATTCCTGTCTAATCAAGCATGAAAGAACACATTTCTGGGCAATGAGGAAATGTCAATTTGGTATCAACTTGAAAGCAAGAAACTGTCTTTTATCTATAGTTATTTTCCTACATTAGATGTATAGGCTGTCTGGAGATAGAGTAAGTAACTATAAATTAAAAGGCCTGCTTTGCAAAAATTGCACCCAACAATTACTCATTGTTTTTAGTTGTATTCTTATAGGTGATTGAATAACTATATTTCTCAGTATCCTGAAATCGTAGTGCAGGTATTTTGTTTTAGCATAGCTTCCATCCTTTAGAAAAAGTAGAGGTGAGGTTAAATGATCTGATAGCCTAACTTTATGTTGGTGGAGGGTAATGCAAAGACACATTTGTCAAAACCATAGACACTCATAGGCATAACAACGTACCACAACCATTATCATCATGAAGAATTTATTGTACATAGATAGCTTCCCTGCTGAAGGTATAAGGGAGATAAAAGAATTAAGGAAAACATTGAAGTTCCTATCTTCAATACTTTTAACCTTTTAAGCAGTAGAAAAATATGAAACATAAGCCAACTGGTAGAATTAACAAAAACATACAAAGTGAGCATCCAAATAGAGCAAAAGCTGGGGGGTGGGGGATGGGGGGTGGGAAACCAACTTTAGCTTCTGCTGACCCTCCTAATCTAGAGGAGCAAGGATGTCATTTTGTCAGAGGCTTAGTAAAATCCCAGACCGCAGAGAAGAAATCCTATTCAAACTCCTTTCTACACCAAGAAAGTTGGGGAAGTATTTTTATTTTTATTTTAAAAGTGTGTATGTTTACTGTAAAATACCAGAAAAGGCAGAAGGGAACAGTGAAGCACTAAGAAAATTTCCTCTGTAATTAGATCAAACAGACAAGGCAACCAGGCTAAGCATTTTGGGTAGATTTCCTTCCAGTTTTTTTTTTTTTAAATGAATGTTTTACCTAAATGATGTCAAATTATATATACAAATTTGTATCCAGCTTATCTTTTTTTTTTTTTAAAGATTTTATTTATTTATTCATTTATCCCTCCCTTGCTGCTTGTGCTCGCTGGGTCAGCTAACCACGCCATGCGGGCGGGCTTGCCTTCACCAGGAGGCCCCGGGACTCGAACCCGGGGCCTCCCATATGGTAAACGGGAGCCCTACTGATTGAGCCACAGCCGCTTCCCTCCAGCTTCTTATCTTAACATTATAAACTTCTCATCATTGAAAATTTCTTGTTAGCATCGCTTTAAAAGATGCACAATATATACTTGTGGCATTTTTTTTTTTAAAGCCTCTATTAAAGTGACAAGGGGCAGATCTTGGGGCTTTCCAAGAGAGTGAGCCACCCCTGTTCTAGACTTCTCACATCAATGGCAAACAGCAGTCACTGTGGATGGGAAAGGAGGGGTGGTGGGGGGTTGAGGCAGTGCTCAGGCAGTGAGAGATCGCTTCATAACAATCCAGGCATAACAATAGCCAGATTGTGTTTAGGGAAAGAACCCTGTCTGTGGAAAGAAGGCAATTTCCTGTAGTAGCTTCCCAGCGCTCCTTCCACAGTCCCCAGCCCTGGGCTGCAGACGTTAGAAACCAGGGAGAGAATTTCCTCCTGAAGTCTTCAGTAACCATGAACCAGTTGCACAATAAGTAAAGTCAACTGCTAACCTTCAAGTGAGAAGGCTTCCAGTGAGCAAGGGCTGGATTTGAGAAGGTTATCAATCATGCAAATTGGGAGGAGAGCCAGAAATTAATGTCCATGCCAGCAAATCTAACGATGCAGTTTGTACTTTTTTTTTTTTTCACTAATGTGCAGAATTTGATCCTGAAACATTTAACCCCTACTCACATGAGTCAGAAGCTTTGAGAATCACAGGCAGAGTTAGAGCATAGTTCCACAGCAGTTTCAACAAACCCGTGAAGCAGTTCTGTCTTGCAGAGGAGGGTGTGGGGCCCTACACGTCATTGTTGTTAAACCTGACCGACTGCTCCCTGGAGTTTTAACTGCTTAGCTCTTTGGCTCCAGGTGGAGTCACAGAAAGCATGGAGTCCTTTCCCACCACGGCACTGAGAAGAAATATTTTCATCTCAGAACAACCTTTGATTTTGCTTTATCAAATAGGAAAAAAAAAAAAATAACAATCCCATTATTTAAAATGGAAATTATTGTGTTCCTAAAACAAAAATCAATATTCCTGTTTAACGAATCCTTGGAAAAAATATGTAATATACCAAAGGAACCGTTTTTAAACTTCCTTTTTAACTACAGAGGGACTTACCTAACTGTTTTTTTAATATGAAATACATCTTGATCCCAGAGTTATCATTAAATATAAAATTGTTTTAAGATGATAGATAGATAGACAGACAGATAGATGTTAACAAAATGGATATGTTTATATAGACAGGGACATGAGAAAATGGCAAAATGTATTGCAAAGTGAAAAAGAAAAGCAATTATTAAATCATTTATATAATATGGTCAGATTTTACATTAAAAATTGTATGTTGGGGGAAGCAGATGTGACTCAAGTGGTTGGACTCCGGTTTACCATAAGCCCGGGTTCGATTCCCAGGGCTTCCTGGTAAAGGCAAGCTGGCCCACACAGCGCGGTGAGCTGACAGTCCACGCAGTGCAGTGAGCTGGCGCAACAAGATAACGCAACAAAGGGAGACAAGCAGACACAGAAACACGCACAGCAAATGGACACAGCGAGCACAAGCAGAAAGGGGGTGATAAGTAAAAATAAATAAATCTTAATTTATTATTGGAAGATACATACATATAAAGTGATCCTGAGGGAGGCGGCTGTGGCTCAATCAGTAGGGCTCCCGTTTACCATATGGGAGGCCCCGGGTTCGGTTCCCGGGGCCTCCTGGTGAAGGCAGGGCCCGCCCGCACGGCGTGGTTAGCTGACCCAGCGAGCACAAGCAGCAAGGGGGGGATAAATGAATAAATAAATAAAATCTTAAAAAAATAAATAAATAAAAATAAAGTGATCCTGAGGCATAGACATAAAATTAATCAACAGAGGGCATCACTGGAAGATCAGTATACAGAAGACATTTTGGTTAGATTGTATATTTCCATAATGATATATCTTTTTAAATAAAGGCATGTCATTTTGTAAGAAAAAGGTAGCTTCTACACCTGCTTTTAAAAATGAGAGTGAAACTCCTAACACTTGAGTCTTAAAAATCTGATATTCATCAGTATGAGTAAACAAACATCCATTCCATTCATTTGTACAGCACCCTACAAGGTTTTATTCATTTTTCGTTTTAAAAAAAATAAAGTTATACTAAGCCTTCCTTTCCTTTACAACTCCCTCATCCCCATAGTTAATAACTGTCCTTTTATTTTTTGCTTAGCTGTCTGTTCTTATCACTAATATATCCGTAGATTCTCCTTTAGTTGTGTAAATCTCCTCACTTAAAATCATTCACATCAATATCCTTAAGTATTCTTATTCTTATCAATATGCTTCAAGTTCATCTACTTGAAGAAATCTTTCCTGGAACTTTCCGACCTGCTCCAATCTGAACTGACTGCTCTCTAGACCTGCTTCCATTGACGTTGGATCTCCCATGCACCCACTTTATTGGTTTCCTCCCTCATTTTGGTGGTACACATCTTCCGGCAACTTCATTGAGAAAGAGTGCTTGGTGGTAATTTTTAATTTTTTTTTAGGAAGTACCAGAGATTGAACCTGGGACTTTGTACATGTGAAGCAGGCGCTCAACCACTAAGCTACACCCCCACTGCTGCGGTAGGTTTTTTGAAAGCTTGCATATCTGAATGTGTCTTCATTCTACAGACATACTTTGTTGATAATTGGGCTGGATATAGATTTCTGGATTGGAGATCATTTCCCCTCCAATTTTTGGAAGCATTGCTCCATTGTCTTCCATTTGAAAGTTACTGTTGAGAAATCTGAAGCCACTCTAGTTCTTTATTTTATGAAACCTGTCTTTTTAGATATTTTATTATCTGCTCTTTGTCCTCAATAGTCTGATGTTTCTTGATGATGGGTTTTGTTGTGTCTACCTTTTCATCCATTCTTTCTGGTAAGTGGGAAAGTTCTTACAGTGTGAAACTCGTGTCTTTCAGTTTTGGAAAATTTTCTTCATTATTTTTATGTTATTCTACCCTGCATTTCTGTTCTCTTTTCCTGAAATTCCTCATTCATATGTTGAAACTCCTGGAATGATTTTCTTTTCTATTTTTTCTTTTCTTTCCTTTTCTTTTCCTCTTTAAATATTTCTTTCTTTCTCTCCACCACCCCCCTCATTGTTTGTGCTCACTGTCTGCTCTCTGTGTCTATTCATTATGTGCTCTCTTTGTGTGCTCATCTTCTTTTTAGGAGGCACCAGGAACTGAACCTGGGACCCCCCATGTGGGAGAGAGGTGCCCAATCCACATCCACTCCCTGCTTGTTGTGTCTCTTGCTATGTTTCCTCATTTCATCATCTTGTTGTGTCATCTTGTTGTGTCAGCTCACCATGCCAGCTTGCTGTCTTGCTCATCTTCTTTAGGGCATACTGGGAACTGAACCTGGGACCTCCCGTGTGATAGGCGGGCGCCCAATTGCTTGACCCACATCTGCTTCCCTGGACTGGTTTTCTAATTTTATTATATATTCTCTCCCATTTCCCATTTCTTTGTCCTTTCACATACTTTCTAGGAAATAGTCTCAACACTATCTTCTGATATTTCTGTAGGGGTTTTCATTATTGCCTTCATAATTTTAATTTTCAAGAGCTCTAATTTTGTTCTTTAAGATATCTTTTTGTTTAATAAATCCATTTTATTGATACATATTAATAAAGCATAAATCCATCCAAAGTGGACAATCAATGGTATTCGGTATAATCACATAGTTGTACATTCATCACTCCAATGATTTTTAGAGCATTTTCATTATTATTTAGTAATAATACTAAAAAACAAAAACAAACCAACCAAACAGACAAACAAAACTCATCACCTCTCAATCTCTCTGTTTCCCCTGCCATGCATATCTGCTATTCTGTTTCCTTCTCTCTAGTTTATTTGTATTTATGTTTTGTTAAAATCAATCTTTTTTATGCAATATGACCCATATTCACATTTTACATGCAGTTTCACGATGTTATACAGCCCCATGTTACATGTTTAAGCTTTCCTTCTAATAATATATTCATGTCCTTAAACTTTCCCTTTCAGCCACTGTCATGCCCATATAATAGCTCTGCTAGTCACAAATACCATGATGTGTTCTCACCATTTCCATTCATTTCCAAAGATTTACAAACAACCTTTTAACCAATTCTGCACAGATTAACCATCAGCTTTCCACTCTCTACCCTCATTCTATTTTCTGGTAACTATATTCTAATATGTTAATTCCATGAATTTACATAATATGTTTAGTCCATAATAGTGCAATCATACAGTATTTGTCCTTTTGTATCTGGCTTGCTTCACTCAACATAATGTCTTCCAGGTTCATCCATGTTGTCATATGCTTCAGGACTTCATTTCTCCTTAACGCATCATAATATTCCATCATGTGTATACAACACAATTTGTATACCCATTCATCAGTTGGTGGACACCTGGGTTGTTTCTAACTTTTGGCAATTGTGAATAATGCCACTATGAACATCAGTGTGCAGATGTCTGTTCGTGTCTCTGCTCTCAGTACTTCTGGGTATATACCTAGTAATGGTATTGTCAGGTCCCATGGCAGGTCTATATTCAACTTCCTTAGGAACTGCCAAACAGTCACTCACAGTGGCTGTACCATTCTACATTGCCACCAACAATGAATAAGTGTTCCTATCTCTCTACATCCAATCCAACATTTACAGTTTTCCAACTTTTTAATAGTGGCCAGTCTAATAGGTCTGAAATGACATCTCATTGTAGTTTTGATCTTCATTTCCCTAATCGCTACTGATATTGAACATTTTTTCATGTGTTTTTATTGCCATTTGTATTTCTTCTTTGGACAATTGTCTTTTCAAGCCTTTTGCCCACTTTTTAATTGGGCAGTTTGTCTTTTTATTGTTGAGTTATGTAGCATCTCTTTAAATATCGTGGATATTAAACTCTCATCAGATATGTGATTGCCAAATATTTTCTCCCATTGAGTCAGCTGCCTTTTCACCCTTTTGACAAAGTCCTCTAATGCCTTCTTTCCACAATTTTCCCTCTCTTTTTTAACAGCATCCTGTTCTTGTTTCATATATGTAATAGCTTCATTTATCTTTCTTATAGTGTATTTCTAAGTTTCCTATTCTTATATAGTCTCTAGTCCCTCCATGACTATTTTCCTACTTCTGTTTGGCCTATATCTCTCAGACAAGAAGCTAGCTTTGGTTTCTGGTCACCCCTGGTTGCCTACTTATACGTAATTATGAGGTATGGGAAAGCTGGTTGGAAGATCTG
The DNA here is from genome assembly GCA_026826555.1 of Tolypeutes matacus. Lineage (NCBI taxonomy): Eukaryota > Metazoa > Chordata > Mammalia > Cingulata > Chlamyphoridae > Tolypeutes > Tolypeutes matacus. The sequence continues at coordinate 9,948,609 of JAKSZT010054399.1, forward strand.
TGTCTGTGGGTGGGGCTTATGGAGTATGGATATCACTGAAGAGTGGTTAGCCTGGGTACCCCCAAAGAGCCATAGATCTTTCTCTTGGCTTGATCAGTTTCCCTGGAGGAGACTCATCTAGTACCCTACCAGCAAAGTGGGTGTGTAACTGTCAGTGCTCTGCGAGCCAAGAGAGGAAGGGCCAGGGAGCCCCAACACTTAGTATGTAAACTTTCACTAAATACCCCAAGTTTCAATATGATACCTCTACCCACAACTACGCCCATGCAAAGACCATTTCTTATTTTCTTTATAGAGAACACACCTCTAGTTTTCTACAAAAGTAAGAGAGAAGCAGCTGCCAAATACATGTGGGGAGATATTTTCTTTTTTTTAAACTCACTTTCACCCCCAATTCTAGAGATTCTTGATGTCCCCAATTCCTAACCCTTTGAGGATTTTATAGTATGAAGCTGGTTGCTTAAGTCTTTCCCGATAGGTCTGGTAGGTTAGTTGCCATTCATTTGTCTACTTTTTAAATTATTTTCGCTGTTTTCTCCTCATGTTTACCCTTGTGATTTTATGCTTTCTTAAAAATAATTTATTGCCATTTTGGTGGAGTTTTGGGAAAGGATGCGTGTGGATATAATTTGCCAATTTGTCAACTCTAATAAACACCATTATCCCCATTACTCATAAATTAAACTACAAAATGATTAAATGGTTTGTCAATGGTTGCCCAGTATATAAGCATTAGAGCTCTCATCAAAATCCAAATCTTCTTGGACTCAGCACTTTATCTGTTACAACAAATAATCAAGGTAGGAAAAAAAAAGTGACATTTGCTTACACAATAAAGAATAAATAAATTTTTGGCTGCTAAATTCAATAACAATTACAATTCCATAAGGAGAGAACAGAAAGCAAAATATTAACATTTCTTTTATCATGTTTTCCTTAAGGAATCAATACTCACTATTACATTACTCATTCTTTGAGTATAAGATATTAATTCTCAGCTAAAAATGCAATTTTAGGCCTATAAGTTAAAGTAATGCAAAACAAGCCAACCCCTCAGTGCTATTTGTTTGATGGGGGAAAAAGTCAGTTTCATATTCATATAATATATATGCAAAACTTTTGATAAGATAGGGTTTGTCAGTTATATTATCAAGAGGATTCATTCATTGTCAATATACACAACAACATGGCTGAATCTTATAATAATTATGTAGAGTGGAAGAAGCCAGACTTAAAAAGTGTACAAACTGTATGATTCCATTTGTATAAAATTCTAGGAAATGCAAACTAATCTATAGTAAAAGAAAGCAGGGATGGGAGGAAGGAAGGGATTACAAAGAGGCCTGAGGAAACTTTTGGGAATGATGGGTATGCTCATTATCTTGACTGTGATAATGGTTTTACAGGTGTAGATGCATGTCAAGAATTATCAAATTGTGCACTTCAAATACGTGCAGTTTATAAACTCACTACCCCCCCCAACCCTGGTGTGGGACATGACTCCCAGGGATGAGCCTCCCTGGCACCAAGGGATTATTACAAAGTGCCAACTAGCAATGCATTTGGAAAGAGACCTAGACCAAAAGGGAGAAATAGTAAATACAAATGAGTTTTTATGGCTAAGAGATTACAAAATGAATTGGGAGGTCATTCCTGAAGTTATGCTTATGCATGTCTCAGGCAGATCTCACTGACTGCCACAGTAAATAGTGCCTCAAGCAGGGGTGTTCCCGAGGACTCTAGAGACATCTAGACACTCTAGGCAGGGCAGACAACCTCAGGAAATTGGCATCCCATTGGTGGTCCTTACCTTGAAATATAAGATAACCTATCTCCCCAATGAATCAGAGTTAGACTCATTTTTAATTTCCCTATACATGGTTCTTCCACCCTTTTTATTTGTACCTATAATTAGCACTATACCAGTTAAATATATATTGCAGAGACTTAAATTTTCCAGCTGTTCATATGCTGGTTGAGCCCTGAATCTCAGCAGAGTTGCAGCCAACACCTACTCTCCAGTTCATCAGACTAACCCAAGACAACTAAAGAAATGATGATGATGCACAGTCCTCATCCCAAAAAACAGAGAGCATCTACAACTGCAAGCAATACAGTTCCATCCATCTGCCTCATGGGATCTAAGCCCCTTATCAATCTGAAGCAGAGTTGGAATCACCAAGATTGAGGAATGAACAAACATAAGAAGGAATATAACTATGTACTAAAGTAGACATTATTATTCTAGTAATGGAAGAACGTGTAACATTAATATAAAGATAGTGGTCGGGAAGCGGCTGTGGCTCAATCGGTAGGGCTCCCGTTTACCATATGGGAGGCCCCGGGTTCGGTTCCCAGGGCCTCCTGGTGAAGGCAAGCCCGCCTGCACGGCGTGGTTGGCTGACCCAGCGAGCACAAGCAGCAAGGGGGGGATAAATGAATAAATAAATAAAATCTTTAAAAAAATAAAAATAAAATAAAATAAAGATAGTGGTCACCAGAGGTTCTGAGAGGAGGGAGAGGGAGGAATAGGTGTAACATGGGGCAATTTTGGGGACATTGGAATTGTTTTGCTTGATATTGCACTGACGGATACAGGCCATTATACATTTTGTCAAAACCTATGAAACTGTGCGGTGTAAAGTGTAAACCATAATGTTAGCTATAGACCATGGTTAATAGCAATGCTTCTATATATGTTCATCAATTGTAAGAAATGTACCACACTAATGAAAAATATTGTTAATGGGGAAAAGTGTGGGAGAGGGAGGGGGTTGGGTATATGGGAATCCTCTATATTTTTTATGTAATGTTTATGTAATCTAAAGATTCTTTAAAAATAGAGAAAAAAAAAGTATGTACAGTCTATTTTTTGTCTATTATACTTCAATAAAGCTGTTAATTTTTTTTTCAGTGCTCCTCTTAATGAATTAATTTCACACCTATTATACAACACAGCATGGCATTTTAAAACACTGACAAAAACTCCCTAATAAAATAAAGCAAAGACAAAATTGTTTACCTTATTTGAAACATGATACAGCATCACTTTATATTCTTCAAACATTATTGCACTTTAACTTTCATAATTTGACAATATATCCATGAAACAATCTGCAGACAACTACTGTTTTAACAAAGAACACTTTTAGGTAGACATGACTGTCCTAAATTGTTTATTAGGTATGAATTTTATGAACATTTCTTATATATTAGCAGCAAAGGTGGAGGTGGCGAGTACTGCTCCTTCTCCAAGCTCCAATAGTGTGGTGGAACTTGTGACCTTTCCAAAGTCACACCTCTTGAGGCCGACAGACGTCAGCCACACATCTCCCCATGCTTGTGGACTGGCTTGGTAATCCACTGGGTGTCAGGATTTCTTCTGATAGCTTTATGGAATGGATCAATAAGAATAACCTCAAAGAATTTGTATGTGGCATCTTCATCAACCCAGTAAGAATTCAGGACTCTCAGAGCCCCACTGTGCCGTCCAGCTCGCTCCTCAGCAACAGATGGAAGGCTGCGAGCAAACTTCAGCTGGTTAACACCATGGTGGACAGGAGTGCCATAAGTTGCAAGGAAGCGGGCATTTGCGGCCACCACAGTGCACTCACATCCTGTAGGTGACATAACCTTGCTTGGCTTTGTATCCCAGTTTGCTGGCCTTATCCAGCCTGGTGGGGCGGGGGGCCCTGTGGACCTCACATTGGGCTGCTGCTTCCTCCGCAGCTCCTGGATGTACTTGTAAGCACTCATATTGGCTTATCCTGATGGCTGCCGCCAGATGGAAAGGCTGTTAATTTTATTTTAAAAAAGAGGACGCATTTACTCAATATACTTTTCTAAGTAATCAAGGTCTTTTGAGATTATGCAAACTTTCCCAATCTAAATTAAGCTTTCTAAGCTGCCCCACTACATTTGATCTCTTCTTCACATTTTCACTCTCCAGGAGTTTTAGTTAAATTTATTGACCAAATAACTTATTGCCCAACAAGGTCAACTATCACCAGAAAGTTTTCAAGTTTCCAGAAGATTCAGACATGGCTCAAGATGAAATCAGACAGCCTTGTAAATAAATACCAAAGAGATTTTAGATTTTGACATAAAGAAAATTATCCACCTACCCATCCTTGCCTTCCATCTTTTCTATTTACTGGCATAAGATATTGGTTATCCTAGGCTGGTAGCCATGTGACTATTCAAACAGTGCTAGACATGTGGTTAGATGTAGTGGACAATAATTCTAATCATGAAGGTTGTCAGCCACAGAAAGTTTTACAGAGGGGAATTATTGAATCTCCTTCTTTACAGCATGTAATATACATGCTGTATATTCAATTCCATATAAGAAGTGGGGGAATGAATGGATGAAGAAAATGTGGCACACACATACACACACACACTGGACCATTATTGAGCCATAAAAAAGGAATGAAGTTCTGATACATGCAACAATATGAACGAGCCTTGAAGACATCATGCTGAGTGAAATAAGCCAGACACAGAAGGACAAATGTGTGATTTCACGTATATGAAATATCCAGAATAAGCAAATACATAGAGTCAGAAAATAGATTACAAGTTCCCAGGGGCTGGAGGTGGAGACGTGGGAAATGGGGAGTTATTGTTTAGCGGGTCCAGAGTTTCTGTTTGGGTTGATGAGAATGTTTTGTAATGGCAGAGATGGATACAAGCCATTATACATTTTGTCAAAATCTGAAAAATCGTGCGGTGCAGAGTGTAAACCATAATGTAAAGGGTAGACCATGGTTAGTAGCAATGCTTCAGTATGTGTTGATCAATTGTAACAAATGTACCACACTAATGAATGATGTTGTTAGGGGAAAGTGTGGGAGGGGGAGGGGGTGGGGTATATGGGAATCCCCTATATTTTCAATGTAACATTCCTGTAATCTAAAGCTCCCTGAAAAATAAAGAAAAAGAAAAAATAAATTAAAAATATTTTTTTCAAGTTTGGTAATGGATGGTGGAGATGGTAGTACAACATTGTGAATGTAATTAACACGCACTGAATTATACACAGGAATGTGGTTAAAATGGGAATTTTTGCATTTTATATATATATATATTACCACAATAATTTTTTAAAGGGGAAGCGAAAAGCCATATTTAAGGATGTATGCTGGACTGAAAACTAGTGTAATAATATTTAATAACAGACCAGATGTATTTATACAAAGAAAGAGAAAGAGGAAATTGGCACTGAATGAAGTAGGTACAACATGCTACAACAAATTACAGCTGGTCAGAGTGAAGAAAATGGAGTGTGGATAATCTTGCAAATGAGCTGGATCTTAAAAGTTCCTTGCCTTCCTGGAAATTCCAGGACCTGTCAAAACCATGCAAAATATTTTTTGCTTATATGCAAAAATAGCATTGGGTTCCAGGCTATCATAATATTAAACAAGCATTTCACCTACATCTACATGAATGTCCACAGGGACATTAGACAGTCATGTTAGGTTATCCAGCATGCCTCACCCCTTAACCAAATGCCAGCAGTATTTCCCTCCCCCCACAATCATTGTGATATTTATAGAATACCCAGAGAAATTTTCAATATCCCCCCTAGGAAGGACCCTGTCCCATAGAAAACCACTGAATACAAATACTTATCTAACCCAAGTTTCAAAACCCAGCAGCATGGATGGAAAATGAACAATGGCAAGCAAGCCAGGCTAATTCCAGTCATACCAATTTCCTTATTGAAAATTGCCAGAGAATCATTGGTACATCTAGAATACACCTTCAAAGATGAGGTGTATGGAATCGCTCTCTCTAAATCATTTTTATTTTCTGATAAAGAGAGAACTATTTTTTACCGGGATAGGAAATGGGCCAACGTCTCTGAGAGATCCATCTGAGAATCGAGCTTCTTCTTGGGTCAGGACATTTCCCCATTTTCAGAACATAAAGTTTGGGGACTCAACCTAAGCACCCATACTTGTTCAGTCCCCACTGCAGGAGAAAAATAGCATAGTCCTCAGAGAGTTCCTGCAGCAAGATGAAAGCTTTGAAGATTACGCTGCCTGTGTACTGTCATTTCCACCACTAGCCGTCCCCTCCCCTTCCCAGGTTAAAAGTCTTTCTCTCTGATGGAGGACAGCCTCCTATTATGCTTAAAAGGCTGTGTTAGATTTCTTCCCATAGGCTCTGAAATCCTATGGCACTGTCTCCAGTCTTCACATATCTGAAGTCATCTACCATGTTGCGATCAGGTCAAAAATAACTTAGCTCCTCTCACCTTTAAAACCCTGTTCTTGGGAAGCGGCTGTGGCTCAATCAGTAGGGCTCCCGTTTGCCATATGGGAGGCCCTGGGTTCGGTTCCCGGGGCCTCCTGGTGAAGGCGGGCCCGCCCGCACGGCGTGGTTGGCTGACCCAGCGAGCGCAAGCAGCAAGGGGGGGATAAATGAATAAATAAATAAAATCTTAAAAAAAAAAAAAAAAAAAAACCCTGTTCTTCCAATGCTTTCCCAAGTTTCCCATCTAGTAACTAAATGGATGTCACTGCCCCAAACCAGGCATATCATTTTAATAATAAATCATAGCTCTCACTGACCGGTTACCATGCACCAAATGCAATAATTGCTAATGGTTCCACATTTCGTATCAGTTAATCCTCACAACAAACCCAGGTATTACAATGACAAAACTGAGATATAGGGAAGCTCACTGACTTGCCAAGATTATACTGATGGGAAGTATAGAGCCAAGATTCAAATTCAGGTCTGTCTCACTTTGTTAGAAATAAAGTAAAATTAAAAAGCATTGGAAGCGGATGTGGCTCAAGCAGTTGGGCGCCTGCCTACCACATGGGAAATCTCAGGTTCGGTTCCCAGTGCCTCCTAAAGAAGACAAGCAAGACAGAGAGCTGACATTACAAGATGACACAACAAGGAGACTCAATGAGGAAATACAATGGCAGACACAACAAGCAGGGAGCAGATGTGGTTCAAGCGATTAGGCACCTCCCTCCCACACGGGAGGTCCCAGATTCAGTTCCCGGTACCTCCTAAAGAGAAGATGAGCAGACAGCTAGTGCAAACAATGAGGGGGCGGGGGGAGAAATAAAAAAAATAAAATAAATCTTTAAAAAAAAAAAAAGCATACTCTTAATCATTTTGCAATGTTGTCCTGGCCAGAAAAGATGCATTAGAAAGTAGTTTGATGGTTCTTACCCAAGCATAGTCCACTGGAAACAAATGCACCTGTGCTTATCTCTGAGTTTGGAATGAGTAGGCTAATTTTTTTCTTTACATGTTTATATGTTTTCCAAAGTTTTGTTTTTAACAATAACTTTATAGTCAGAAAACTAAACTCATTTGAGTTAGACTGACTACTCAGTTGACTAGGCAGTTGTAAAATTAACTCATATTCAAAGTCTTGATTGTTGTTCTGCTCCAAGCTGATTGATCCAGACTGAAAGAGCCTCAGGTCAGGAGCCATGTCTGATTAGCCTGTCAGGTACTGGATGATACACTCTAATAATAAGGCTACTTTTTCCTACTTATGCTGCAGTTCTCTCTAAAAAGCTCTCAGGTCTGCTTGCTTCCTACAGGACCTGCTACAGCTTTCCACCACCACAGATGTGCAGAATTGGATTATTCAGAACTTTTGGCTCATGACACACTTTCATCATTGGTCCATACATGTTCCTCTCACTGTATTATAGAATAATCTACGGAACATCTATCAAAGCATCACCCAAATCAACTCTAATGTAAGTCTACCCACCGGAATACTGAATGATCAGTTTACCATACATTTCCTTGTATGCATGTGTGTATTATATAGTTTTATTACATACATACATATTTCAGAAAAGTACATTGCTTAGCTTTCATTCACTTTATAAATAGCTTTGAATGCTCCATGTAACTTCGTGGACGTTACTTTTTTCACTCAATTTTATATATTTAAGATCGAACTAGATTTCATTGTATGTTGCTTTAGTTCATCTTCCATTTTGTTCATTTACTACTATCCCATTGCATGGATATATCACAGTTTATTTCTCCTTTCTGCTGTAGATGGGCATTTCAGTTTCTTCAAAGGTTTTGCTGTAACAAACAGGGCTGCTCTGGATTCTGAGATATACTTCCTGGTTTTTTTCTTCATCTACATGCAGGAATGCTGCCTGCTCTTCAGATTTGTGTTCAGATTTCCCAATACCGTTTGTTACATCCTTAACTTTTCAGATCAGATTTTCGATAACGTGCTAATTCTGGGATAGTGTTTCTTATCCTTTTAAACTTTTTAATGGGAATAGTACATGTGATTTTCCCAGTCTTCTTGGATTTGTATAATTCTTCCAAGAATCCCAAACCCTGGAGAACGCCTTGCCTTTATGGCATCTTGGTGTGTTACTGGATTGGGCGTCTTGCCTCTTCTCCAGCACTGCAGAAACCCACGGCGACACGACGGTGTGCAGCCAATAGAACAAAAGTGAGCGCTCAGAAAACATCATGATGATAATGAAGGAGAGGAAAGCAGATGGGTTTTCAATTCAACAAAAGAGAGAAAAGGGGGTTTTTTAAAATCATTTTTCTTTTCTTTTTCTTTCTCTGAATTTTTTTCCAGAGATGGTCCCTTTATGGGGGAAAAATAACTTCCTCCACAGAGAGACCTCGTTCCTGGAGGTGACAAAGGCCGGCTCTGGGGCAGGCTGCTCCTCCCATATGCCAAGCCCCAGCCTTTCCTTCCGGTAGAAGTGACAGTGGAAGGAGACAGGGGAAGTCCCCGCAAGTCCCAGCTGGCCTGAGTCTCCGGCCCCACGGGTGGGAGTGGACCAGGCGGAGTCTGACTCTTGCCCCAAGGGGCTCCGCTGTGCCCTCCAGCATCCCAGCAACCTGCACCTGCGGGACTCCTCTCAGGCAACCCTGGTCCCACCGCAGAATCTCGCTCTTCTGTCCTCCAGCTCACCTTTATCCATGAAGTACGGCTCTCTTGTTGGCAGTTAGGTGCACATTTCGTAGCTTAATCGATACTCGTTGCCCACCCTAACCCTGACCACTAAACAACTTCCCAAGTCTCTAAGGAAGAAAAAAGTCTGGCTCTCATATCACCTTTACTTCTTGACTCAATTTATTCAGCATGTCAGCACTCCATCGGGAGCAGATGTAGCTCAGGGGGTTGAGTGCCTACCTCCCACATACAAGGTCCTGGGTTCAATGCCCGATATCTCCTAAAACAAAACAAATCAAAAACAAACACACACACAAAAAAAACACTCCAGTTCAACCCATCCAGTTCATCCTTGTCTCTTCTCCAATGCCATATTCACCTACAATGATTTCCCAAAACATCATCCTGTATTTCAAGAGTCAGCACACATGTTTAAGAATTCATAGAGAACAGAAAAGATGTGGAGGTTGCTATTCTCTCCTTAATCTGTCTTGTGTCTCTCTTTATTTCCATACTTATTCTGGTCAAGGGCTTGACCACCTCACAGAACGGACTCCCCACATTCCTTTCCCCACTCCATACTACACATGAACACTAGGCTGGACTTCCAAAAATTGCACTCATTATGTCATTGTCCTCCTCAAAATCTCCACTGAGTCCCTACTGTCAGCAGATAAAATACACATCCCCCAGCCTGGTGTTCAAAGCCCCCCACACTTATATCACAATCTTCCCTGTATGCACATCTTGCTTCCCTGCCACTGTCTCCCATTGCTATGCCCTCCTACCTTCTCCACGTATTCTTTCAGATTTACCTCAAACCTTGCTTTTCCATGAAACCCTCCCAGATCACCAAAGCCCATGGTTTACTTTCATCATCTATCCAACCATCTATCCATCCAACCTTCAATCCATTCAGCAAACATTTTGTGAGTCTCTGTTATGAGCTAGACATTGTCCAAGATTCTGGGGAAGCAAAAATAAATATCACATTTTCCATCGTGGAAGGATTTACGACCTGATTCTATACCTAGTACAAAGCATTTAAATTATACTTTGTCAATAATAACTGTGTCATAATAACACAATGAGGTGGTATCATAATCCTAATTTTATGGATGATGAAATGGAAGCTCAGCAAAGTTACGTTATCTGCCTGTGGTAATTCAGATGGTAAAGAGCAGATCCAGGAATAAAAGTCTATAGAAACCTGCCCAGGTATCCAGACTCCAGGGTGACACACCCCTCTCACCTCACCAGCCACCTCCTGCTCTGCTCTGAGCTCAAAGCATTTAGCAACTGATCATGCATTGCTTTATATTTTCTCTTTGCATTTTCTTAAGGTTCTTATTACATTTTTTCCTGTGCTCATATCGTAGTTTCCCACTTAGATCTATAACTGCCATAAAACAGAAGGAGGTAAGAAAGGAGGCTGACAAAAATATCATGCCTTATACAGAGTAAGACTCATTTATTTGCTCTAGTTATAGCAGTTTTGTAATGTAAACCCCTCAAATTTTTATGGCACTAAAAGGAGTTCATCCATGAGTTAAACATGGGTCATTAACAATCTCAAAGTACAGTTCCCCAAAAAAATTTTTTAAAGACTTTCAAAAATTGTTTTGTGGTAACATATAACATAAAACTTGCCATTTTAACCATTTTTTAAAACAATTTATTGAAGTATATCATTCATACATGAACATTCATAAACAATAAGTGTTCAGTAAACATTGTGAAGTTACAAAACATGCATAACATCATATGGGGCTCCCACATATCACCCCCCCACAAATACTTTGCATGGTTGTGAAACATATGTTAACAAATTGTGAAAGTGCATCGTCAAAGTATTTCTACTAACTATAGTCCGTATTTTACTCCCCAATACTTTTTTTTTAAGGATTTATTTATTTACTTTTATCCATTTTTATACACTCCTCCCCCCGTTCTTGCTATTTTTGTGTCTATTCGCTGGGCAACTCTGTGTGTCCATTTCCTGCCCTCTCTTCTCATCCTTCTCCTCCTGTCTTCACTGGGATTCGATCCTCGGAACCTCCGATGTGGGAGAGAGGCATCCTACCACCTGCGCCACCTTAGTTCTGGGTTTTTTGGTGCGCCTCATCTTGGCTCTTCTTTGTGTCACTGTCCTGTTATGTCATCATGTTGCTGCATGGCTTGCGGGGCCTGACGGCTCACCCACACACGGGGCCTGGTGGCCTGCGCACCTTCTATATTTTTCTTTTTTTTATTTTTATGGGAGGTCCTGGGGATCGAACCCAGGTCCCTCCATATGGGAGATGGACACCCAACCATTTGAACCACATCCGTCCCCCTGCTATATCTCTTCAGGTTGACCAAAGATACCCAGAGTTACAGTCTTTTTCCCATACAGGAGGGTCATATAATAAATCAGGCTTGGGTTTATCACCAGCATTCTAAAAACCAGACCTAGGGAGAAAAACTAGGTCTGGGGACACATGCATGGTTTCTAATATAGTGAATGTTTAGCTTCCCCTGATTATCACAAAATCAGGACAGCGAGAATATTCGCAGCATTTTAACCATTTTTAAGTGTGTTGGGTGACATTAGTTACATTCGCAATGTTCTGCTACCATCACCAAAACTGTTCCATCACCCCAAACAGAAGCTCTGCATCCGTTAAGCAATAACTCCCCATTCCGCCTCCCTGACCCCTAGTAACCTCTTCGTCTCTGTGAATTTGCTTATTTATCTATAGATGTCTCATATAAGTGGAATCACAGGATATCTGTCCTTTTGTGCTTGGCCTATTTCTCTTAGCATAATGTTTTCAATATTCATCCATGTTGTAGCATGTATCAGTATGCCATTCCTTTTCACGGCAAAATAATATTCCACGTGTGCATATAGTGTAGTTTGTTTGTCCATTCATTTGTCGTTGGACACTTGGGTTGTTTTCACTTTGGGGCTATTAGGAATAACGCTGTTCTGAACATTGATGTACCAGAATCAGTTTGAGTCCTATTTTCAGTTCTTTAGGGTATATTCCTAGAAGTGGAATTACCATGTCATGTTGTAATTCTATGTTTAACTTTTTGAGGACCCGTGAAACCCCAAACTTTTACATTTCTGAGGATTATTTTATTATTAAAAATTGCAAATTTCCATATAAATGAAGCCACCCTTATGACAGCAATCCATTGAGAAACTCTGTGATGACAAAAAAACTCCCATGAATGTAGCAGTGCTTTTAAACAAATTTGTATTTTATTAATCACAAAAGCATATCTCTATACTTTTGGAAAACAGTCCATGTAGGTGGAAAACACTATTTATGCAATTAATAGAGGATGCTTACAAATCCATGACAAAAATTCCTCATCTCCTCAGGCATCCGTGTCCCACAAAATAGAAACCACAGATCTGTGGGTTATTGACCCTGAACCAAGAGTGGACAGGATGACATCATCCTGTAAAGCAGCATTCTTTTCCTTCTGAGTCCAGAGTTCTTTTAGGGGAAGGAATCTTAATTTAGGGCAGAGCTCTGACATTTTTCTGTCTTCCATGTTCAACAAGAATACAAAAGTGGGAGAGGGCTCAGCTCACTGATTATGTAATATAATTACTGCAGGTGTTGAGTGATTAACAGAAGCGGATTCAGTGAGGTGAATTTAAATACGATCCAACAAGTTCACTTCAAATGCCTCTTACCTCTTCACAGACCAGATCTCAGACATCTGAGCTAACAAACAGGAGTCAAAGCTGGCTCCCTGCAAAATGTCAACTGATAAGAGGAACCCCACCCCCACCCCTTGTGCCCTTTGTTGAATCTTTTTTGGCAACTCATCTTTGTTCTTCATTGAAGGGCAAGATTGTATTACAGAATATTTTGAATAGTTAGAGAGGGTTTGCAAATGAGCCTGGAAGAAATCATTTGAAGCACAAAATATGTGACTTATTGTATAACACAAAAAACACTATTCAATAATTCTTCATACACTTACCTAATGTATGAAGATGCCTCAAGATCCTTCTGCCACAAGACTTTAAACTGTAAGGTAGTATGCAAATGTAGGCTTTGACTCTCACTGTCACAGAAGAGCTGAAAGGAAAGGGGGTGGCCTAACGGTGTCACCCCAGAAAGAAACAGGGCCCACATATTAATGACCACAAATGAATTGTTGTGACTTAACTGGCAATGACATTTGTTTGTTTATTTTTTAAAAATGGAATAATGATCTGGATTCATTTAAATCTATACCATCTAGATTTTGTACAGATTTATTATAGAGGAATGTGCACAATATTTCTATTTTCCTTATCTCAAAATATGTGTAACGCTCTTATTACATGCATGGTGGAATTAAAAACAACAATATTCTATTGTAAGAAATTAGGTGCCTCTGTATTCCAAAAGTCAGATCTATCAATACTCTATTTGGGCTTCCAAATCTCTGTCTGGAGGGAAGAACAAACCTCTCCCTTGGAAAGTCCAGCTTCTAACATGATGTCTGGCACGTAATAGGGCTCAGGAAAGGTTTGTTGAATGAAAGAATGAGTTAATGAATGGAATGCCTGTGGCTTCAGCAAACACGGAAGCTCCACCCTCATTCAGCCTCTTTCCTTCAGGCTGATAGTGAAAAAGCCACGCATTCTAACAGTACATTTTACTACTCATTTTTCCTTCACATCAAAAATAGAAGTAATTCTCCTGCTCACATTGCAATGATGGATACAAGCCATTACACATTTTGTCATAACCTATAAAATTGTGCAAGGCAGATTGTAAACTATAATGTCAACTACAGACCATGGTTAGTAGCAGTGCTTCAATATGTGTTCATCAGTTGTAACAAATGTACCATAATAATGAAAGATGTTAATGTGGAAAGTATGGGGGGGGTAAATGGGAATTCCCTTTATTTTTATAATATATTTTTATGTAATATTTATGTAATCTAAAGCTTCTTTAAACATAAAAAAAGTTAAAAAAAAAAAATAGAAGTAAAAAGGGATTCTCCAATGTTGTATGTGGCTTTTGGATAATGAGTAAAAAATTGATTCAAAGCAGTGTGTCCAGGGTTGATTGCTTCTGGAGAGTGGGATTTGTCGAGAAAGATTTATCTGAGGAGCCCCAGGCAAGGATAGTGTGGGGTGGAGAAGGCTGTCTACTGAGGATTTTTAAAAAAGAGAAATCGAGACAGGGAAAAAAAAAAAAAAAAGAAAGTGTGTGTGTGTGCATGGGCACATACTTTCCAGGAGTACATAAAATTAAAATATGCAAATTATACATGGCTTGGATTTGCAGGAGCTGCCAAAGAAATGCTCCCAACGCCTCTTCATTCTTCAGTGGTTCAATGATTAAACAAAAAGACTGACTCTGTGGGAAAGATGTTTTAGTCTCTGAACCCTGCGGCTTTACTTCACTGGTCCAACTCACAATGCAGTGAGCAAGAGGTGCAAAAACAGATTCTTTACAATGATAATGGCGAAGTTAAAAAATATTAACACACATGCAAAAAAAAAAAAAAAAAAGGAAAATAGTAACACGGAAGCTCTCTGTCCACTGGAACAGTTTTAAACTGATTAACTGTTAAAGTGCTTATATGGAAAAGTTCAAAACCAGAGAGCATTATTAGTTTATGGTTTTACAAGTTAGGATAGTGTTTTACTTGGGTGGGGAGTGACTGGTTGGGGTCAAACAGGTGCTTCTGGGGTGATAATAATGATAATTTCTTTTTTTTTTTTAAAGATTTATTTTTTTTTTATTTATTTCCCCCCACCCCCTCATTGTTTGCACTTGCTGTGTCTGTGAGTCTTCCATGTTTCTTTAGGAGGCACTGGGAATCAAAACCGGGACCTCCGATATGGGAGGGAGGCACCTAATTGCTTGAGCCACCTCTGCTCCCTGCTTTGTTGTGTTTCTCATTATGTTTTTCATCTTGTGTCTCTTGTTGCGTCAGCTTGCCATGCCTGCCTTCTTTAGGAGACAACAGGAACTGAACCAGGGACCTCCCATGTGGTAGGTGGGAGCTCAATCACTTGAGCCACATCCACTTCCCAATGTTCTATTTCTTGACCTGGGGTCTGGATGCCCAGGTATGTACACAGGAGCAAAAATTCATCCATCCGTAACCTTATGATTTGTACATATTTCTGTATGTGTGTTAGACTTCAGTTCTAAAACGTTTACTTTAAATGCTTACATAAAATAAAGAAAAAAACAAACAAAAAGTGCGTATGTAGAAATGTCAAGGCTTTCTCAATCGTTGACGCTGTGTAAAAGTACAAGCAATTTCAAAACTATGTATCTTTTCTTTAAAGAGTGTCATTGATGGATAGAATATACTAAGATGTAAGAGAAAGAATGCCTAACGCGTAAGGGTTTTGAGCTTCCCAAGTAGATGAGAGACTAATCCTAATAAGGTTGTCTTGGACCTCACTTACTATACTGTGAGAGCTGGTTGGCAAGATCAAAGTCTAGGTCTTGTGCAGGCATGTTGACAGCTAGCCCGTACTTTCCCAATTTTTCTCTTTTGTAGTATTATTAAAGGATTTAATAGCCTGCTGGTAAACAATGAATACAGATTAGGGTTCATCAAGCAAGGTCATAGGTCATCTACTAGGGGTGGGTCAGTGTGTGGTTTCTATTGGTCTTAATCCTTGACTGGTCCTCAAGGAAGGACCAGATATATTATAGCATCCCCACAACCACAGCTCCCTCGAAGGAAAAGCTCCTCTCACATAGTGGATGAAGAAGGATGAAGATGACATGATCCTCACCTCAGAGGGCTCCAGAGTTCACACCCGCCCTCTCTTCCAAGTACTTCAGCCAGAGCTCCCCCTCCTCCATTGAACTTTGCTGTCAGGGCTTGAGAGCTATTAGCATCCAAAGCCTTCACCATCAGCGTTCCCCCCAGCCCTTCCTTGTTCTGTCCATCCTCAAGGGTTGGGGGAAGGGACAAGTAGTTCCTCTTTGTAAAAAGAAGACCCCTGAAATGATTTGTAGAATTATCCAGACTCAAAGGTAAAAGTCTGACAGCCTGACCTGATAAAGGGATGGGATTTGCAAGTCAAATTTACCAGCATTCCACAAAAGGGCTCACCTATTTCTTCAGGAACACTTCTCCCTTTGTCCCTACTAACCACTGGGATGCCATTCAAGATTTCATTAGGAAAAAAAGAGTACTGGTGCTTCTAAAAAGTTCGAAACGGATCCCAGCAGCTCAGGAGTGACAGGAGTGGCAACCCCAGCCCCCAGCTCTGCAAAGCTCTCACTACACCTGTGCCCGCAGACGGGTTTCCCTGACACAGCATCTGCCAAGATGCCCAGGAAGAGGATCAGTCCAGCTCAAGCGCCAGTAAAGGGAGAGCCCAGGAGGTGATTGGCAAAGGTCATCCTAACCTGCTCCTACCAACATTGAAATTCATAAAAAATAAATAAAAGTTTAAAAGGCAGCAGGACAGGACAACACCATCAGGCAACAAAAGTACAAACCAAAGGGAAGAGGGAAGCAAAAGGGAAACGAGCCAAGGTGAGTAACTAAGAAATTAAAGAATTCTCACGGGCAGAAAATGGAGAAACTAAACATGAGGTGAGAATAGCCTTTGATGAAGCAGGAGAGAGAGAAGCTAAATGTGACTCACACTGCAAATGGTCTCATTGATAGTCTCAGTATCACCCTTCTTGGACAATCCAGAGGAATAGTTTTATCAACTATATTATAAATGCAAGTATTTCATAGCTCTAGAAATATACTTTAAGAAGAAGGAAACCCACCTTGTGCCATATTTTGATAAGTGTAAATACCTTTTTTAAAATATATTTTTTATTTTCTTTTTAAAAAGGTATTTAGATTACATAAATGTTGCATAAAACTATAGGGGATTCCCATATGCCCTGCTCCCTATACCTCCCACATTTTCCCACATTAACAACATCTTTCATTAGTGTGGTACATTCGTTACAATTGATGAAGACATTTTGGAGCATTGCCACTAAGCATGGATTATAGTTTCCATTGTAGTTTACACTCTCTCATGCACAGTTTTGTAGGTTATGGCAAGATATGTAATGGCCCGTATCTGTCATTGTATTGACATTTAGGAAAATTCCCAAGTCCCCAAAATGTCCCATATTTCACCTGTTAAATACCCTTTTTTTTTTTTTTTAAAGAAGTGAGTTCATGCACTACTTATTTTTTCAGTACAACCAGAAATTAACAGATTATTGAATTAAGGACGACTTTGACCATGAGCTAGGGTGGGGAGTGTTTGGCACTTTTTAATATCCTTTATGAAGAAGCATAACCAAATGGCAGTTTGAAGTTATCATCATGCATTTAACTTGAAAACATTTTATATTAGTTGATTTCCATGTTGTTTTTTAGTAGAATTATTCACAAAACTGCTCCCTGATCTTGACTGCTCCTGGGGCTCTCTGTGACATCTCTGGAACCAGTAGTCCAGTTTTTCCTAATAACTTTGTTAACATTCTGGGAAAGTTTGGAAATTTTCGAGCATGTTGTGCATGTGATACTAAATCACGTGTTAGTGGAAATTTAATCCAACATCTTATCAATATTTTAAGATATTGGTACTTGAGAGCCTCTTTTTAAGGATGATGCATCTCCAAGTGATTAGCTGGAAAGTCACTGGAATAACTGCTTGGAAAGAAATTACAGTTATATAGTTTTTTAGATTTTCAACACTTGTATTAAGATTGATCTACAAAAAAAAAAACCAACAAAAAAAGATTGACTTACAAATTGATCATTATGTCCATGTAGAGGTTAAAAAAACCAACAATAAAATACCCATTAAGGAAGAAAAAATAAAAAAATTATTAATAATAAAATAATAATTTTTAAAAAGAAAGAAAAAAAAAAAGGCTTGAAAATTCCAGAAAGACCACTGGATTGTAGGTAGGCAGACAAGGGCCTCCCAAACCAAAAATTATACCAATTGCCTGACCTTGCTTAGCAAATAAACAGCAAAGTCAAGACTTCAATGGTGAAGAGTGGGTATAGCTCAGTGGTTGAGTGCCTGCTTCACATGTACAAGGTCCCAGGTTCACTCCCCAGGACCTCCTAAAAAACAACAACAAAAAGACTTCAATGGTGCCTTCAGGTTCTAGGCCCAGTTTTCCAGGACCCCATGTGACCTGTCACGATAATTCATCATCCTACAGACACATGTGGCTTGCAAAGCCAAAGAGCCAGGAATGGGTTCAAATTTAGATATTTTCCCTCCTTACTTAGATTGCCTACAGCTATGATTCTCAACATTTACTGTGTATCAGATCTTCTAAAGGAGTTTTGAAAAAATACCCTTGCCCAGGCTCTCTTACAGAGATTCTGATTCATTTTGTCTGGGTGGGGGCGGGCTGGGCTCAGGGTGGGAGGAGAGGCTTGCCAAAGCTTCCCAGGTGGTTTCTGCGTGTAATCAGGGATGGGAACTTTTGCTCCTGGGATCCCCAAACCATTCATCTCAGATCTAAATCAACTCCCAGTAAAGGCTCTTATGGCCCCTCATCTTTGTCATTCCTAATGTCCCAGGGCTGTCAAAGTTTGGTAATTGCTTGTTGCTAGGATTGCCAGAGGAGGATCGATGCCAGTGGGGGCATGAGAAGGAAAGGGTGAGCTCAAGAAATAACGAGCATTTAATATAAAAACGTCCCCAGGGTGATTATCCAGTCAGTTAAGAAAATATCATGGGTGCAGATTATTTTGTGAATGACCAGGCTAGCCTCTTCAGAAAAGGAGGCTGCTGTCCTACTCCTGGGATGTGCTTATCTCCAAGGATATCATGAGAGTGGGAAAGCAGGTTCTAACTATGGTCACAAATTCCTACCACAGACAGGGCCATTCTTTTACCAAATCCAGTAGCAATCTCAGCACGAAGCCTCTGGGGAAAGAGAACAAGTCCCTTACCAGGTGCTATGCTGCTCAGTTGAGAGCCATAGGATGTTACAAACGGAGGGTTGTGATCCCTGATGTGAATCCATACCAAGGGAAACAAGACAGCTATTTTCCTTAGTGGGTTTGAGCAGACGAGAAAAGAAAAACAATTTCCCCCTTTTAACGTTACTTAACAGGAATGTGCAGTGAAAAAAATCAGATGCCAAAGTTGCATATGCCACATATTTCTAATTTTGTAATAAATAGGGCCAGAGAGAAATTTGCCAAAATATTAACAGTGCCACGGTGCCTGTTTTTAAGTGGTGGGATTGTAATGATTTTTCTTTTTTCCTAAACTTTCCTGTTTTCTGAATTTTCTACCTAGTGCATGGCATGTATTACTTTTTCTTGTTGTTGTTTTTTTTTTTTTTGTAGAGCAGTTGTAGGTTTGCAGAGAATTAACGCAGAAAGTATAGAGTTCTCCTATTCCCCCACATCCGCACAGTTTTCCCTATTATTAACATTTTGTATCAGTGTGCTACTTTTGTTACAATTGAAAAACTGATATTATTATAATTATACTATTAACTATAGTCCATGGTTTACACTGGGGTTCTTTGTGCTGTGTTGTACACAACAACTCTTCTTGTGGTACAGGTCTATGTTGTTGTTTTTAATTTTGGTAACATGTATACAACATAAAAGTTCCCATTGTAAAAGTTCAGTGGCATTAATTATATTCACATTTGGTTGTGCTACCATCACCATCAATTGTACCAAAACTTTTCCGTCATCCCAAACAGAAACTCTCTACCAATTAAAGCATTAGCTCCCCATTCCCTACCCCCACCTACCCCTGGTAAACTGCATTCTAATTTCCGACTCTATGAATTTGCATGCTCTAATTATTTCACATCAGCGAGATCATACGATATTTGCTCTTTTGTGCCTGGCTTATTCCATACAACCTGATGTCTTCAAGGTTCATCCAATTGTAGCCTGTATCAGAACTTCATTCCTTTTTATGGCTGAACAATATTCCATGGTATTATATATATATATATATATATATATACACACACACATGACATTTTCTTATCCATGTATCTGTTGATGGACACTTGTTTGCTTTCACATTTTGGCTATTGTGAATAATGCTGCTTGGAACATTGATGTGCAAATGTCTGTCCAAGTCCCTGCTTTCCATTTTTTGGGGTATATGCGTAAAAGTGAGATTGCCGGCCATAGGGTAGTTTTATATTTAACTTTCTGAGAATCCACCAACTGTTTTCCACAGTGGCTGCATCCTATCACATTCCTACCAACAATGTACGAAAGATCCTATTTCTCCACCTTCTCACCAACACTTATTTTCCATTTTGAAAATAGTAGTCATCCTAGTGGGCATGAAAGGGTCTCTCATTGTAGTTTTCATTTTTATTTCCCTAATGGCTAATGATGTTGAGCATCTTTTTATGTGGGTTTTTTTGGCCATTTGAATAACTCCTCTGGCAAAATGTCTGTTCAAGTCTTTTACCCATTTTTAAATTGGGTTGTCTTTTTGTTGTTGAGTTGTAGTTCTTTATATATTCTGGATATTAAAACCCTAACAGATTTATGGTTTCCAAGTATTTTCACCCATTCTGTCAGTTGTCTTTTCACTTTCTTGATAATGTCCTTTGATGCACAAAAATTTTAAAAATTTTGTTGAAGTCCCATTTATCTATTTTTTCTTTTGTTGCTTATGCTTTCTGTATAAAGTCTAAGACTCCATTGCCTAACACAAGTTCCTAAAGATGTTCCCCTATGTTCTCTTCAAGGCATTTTATAATTTGAGTTTGTATTAATTTTTATAAGACAAAAAAACAAAACAAAAGAAAACAATCCCTTCTGAACATTTAATTGTGCTCACGCTTGGAGAATGATTGTCAAAGGCATTTCTAAACCTGTTGGCACATATGTAAAGAGGAGCAGGTTTGTCTTAAAGTTTGAAAGCTCAGCATGTCCATTTGTGCTTTCATAAGCAGTTGAAGATTTTGCAAGCCTGGTGATATGCTTGCCAAGTGCAGCAAAATTGATATCAGACAGGCAACTGATGAAGACTCAGGTACCCAGTAACCAGGTAGATCTGCACATTTGCTGCCAACCTGACAACAATGGAATGAATTTAAACACTGTGTATATTGGACTGTCAAGGTTGACTGAGAATGCAAAGTACAATGGAGAAAATATGAGGCGAAAATATTTAGAAAGTTTCATGATATGAATTCCAAGGTTTCCATACTTGATTGAGATTGGTCTCAATGTCTGGAAACTGTTTGGTTTGAAAGGCAGATGCAAATTGCATATGGATGAGCCTTTTAGGGAAATTCTAAATCTGAGCTTGTGTGCTTGGTTTACCTGATAAGCCCAGTGAATGAATTAGGCTAGTGGAGGCTACGAAATTAAACCTCACACCCAGTAGGGAGGGGCTCTTGGCTTCAGCAACAAGGAGGTCTTTCCTCAGCTACCTCCGAATCTTTACTACTTCCCATGAGATTCCTTTTTTAAAATTCTGAAACTCAATCTCCTTTCCCCATCAATTTCTTCCAAGTCTTCCCCTGAAGTTTCCAGCCTCCTCTGTTGCTCCTCAAGGAGATTCTTCTTTCAATATTCTCCTGAAACAGAAACTTCTTTCTCCTTTTCTCCTAAAATCCTCTACCTCTCAACACCTTTCTCATCATTGGAAATCCTCGCAGTCAGGAAGTCTTATTTTCCACTTAACTTAAATGCCATCTATCATAAATTAAATTATAAGCAACTTGAGGGAAGGAATCTACTTACTCAGCTTTGTATCCCTCCGAAAGTACGAAGCCATGGTAGGTTATTATACATTTGTTGAACAAATGAACTTCCTCTCAAAGAGCAACAGCTGTACTTTATAATGACATCATTTATTTCCACAGAGCCATTTTCAAAAGCATATGGGCTTTGTAACTCCAGATGGGATCCCCAGAACTGCAGGATCTGGACATCTCCTGGGGGTTCTTAGAAATACGGAACCTTAGCTTCCTTCCCAATCCCCTCTCCCCTCCCCAGACATACACCTACTGAATTGGAATGGGAGTTTTAATAAGCTCCCCAGGCAATTCCTATAAAGTTCCAGTTTGAGAAGCAATGGTCCAGACTAGAATATTGGCTCTCAACCTTGGCTGCACATTGGAATCACCTGGGGAGCTCTAAAAAGACAGAGTTGTGGGATCCAGCCCCAGAGATCCTAACTTAATTGATCTGAGAGGAGTGTGGGCAATGGAATTCTTTAAAATGCCCCTGGTGGGGGTGGCTCAAATGGTTGGGCATCTGCCTGCCATATGGAGGGACCTGGGTTCGATCCCTGGGACCTCCCGGTAAAATAAAGAAAAATATAGGAGGCGAGTGTGCCACCAGGTCCCGCATGCAGGCAAGCTCCCAGCCCCACCGAGCCATGCAGCAAGATGATGACATAACAAGAGAGAGACACAAGGGAGAGCCAAGGCGAGACACACTGAAAAACCAGGAACTGAGGTGGCACAGGTGGTAGGACGCCTCTCTCCCACATCGGAGGTTCCCAGGATTGAATCCCTGTGAAGACTGGAGGAGAAGGATGAGAAGAGAGGGCAGGAAACAGACACAGAGAACTGGTAAAGTAAAGTAAAGTAAATAAATAAATCTTTAGGGAGAAAAAGAGTGCCCCTGTGGATTTCAGTGTACAGCCTGGGATAAGAACCACTTTGAATGTGGCTTTCCAAAAATTCAACCATATTTTGTAAGCCCAGTGCCTCACCATATAGTGATGTGTGTCCTCTTTACTGCTCAGCCTTCCCTTAAGATTGTATAGGGGAGCGGCTGTGGCTCAATTGGTTGGGCTCCCGTTTGCCATGTAGGAGGCCCCAGGTTCGGCTCTCGAGGCCTCCTGGTGAAGGCAAGTCGGCCACGCATGGTGTGGTGAGCTGGTGCAGCAAGATGACGCAACAAAATGGAGGCAGGCGGACACAGAAAAATGCAAAGCAAATGGACACAGCAAGGGGGGGGGGGTAAATAAATAAATAAATCTTTAAAAAAAAAAAAATGATTGAATAATAACTTCTCATCTTCCATAGAAATACCACCTAGTTTCTTCTGTCAGTAAACCATGATTGAGCACTTAGAATTTTGTTCTTAAACTTCCTTTCACCCTAAATGATCTAAATTTCCTTTTCCGGGCTCTTTCTTTGCAAACTCCCCCCATCCCCCCCTTTTTTTAAATTTTGTAAACTTTCCTCTATGCCCATATCATAATGGCTTGTCATTCCCAGAGTAGAGGAAAAGGCAATTAATTACTTTTTGTCCAGTTTTAAAACAACCTAAGGATTATTTTTAGTCACAGAGCTATGGAAAGTTGATCATATTTAAGAGGAAATATATCCATTTACAAATATACCAGGTTTCCACTCCGTCTTCCTAACTGTAACATCTAACACTTCAAGAGGGCTCAGAATGCCCTTGGCTCTGTGTTTTACTTCTAGACACTCATCTAATCCCCCCAACAACCCTAACGGGTACATTCTGTTGTTAGCCCTATTTTTGTTTGGAGAAAACAGCAGCACAAAGAAGTTAAATAACTTGCTTAAGGCCACACAGCTGGAATCCTGAAGACAAGACTCAAACCCTGGCATCAGACACAGATCACGCCCGAATTCTTCTACTACTTTTACTGAGGAAGGTGTTTGAGGAACAGATTGTGATATGGCTTAGGATTCCACCTTACACTGTGGCTCGTAAAGCTGTTTTCCAAGTATTAACCTACCATGAGGTTTAAAAGGAGATTCATGTTTGGACAAATTTCTTCTGAATGTTGAACAAGATAAAAAACAAGTTCAGACTGCTGTGGTGAAGATCTCAATAAAGAAACTTTCATATATTTTTAAAGAAAAATGTTCCCTCCTAACCAAATTGAATTTTTTGAATAAAATGTTATTGAAGTATATCATTCATACATGAACATATATAAATGATAAAATGTATAGTAAAATTTGTGAATTTACCAAACAAACATGCATATCATCATCAAAGGCTCCCACACATCTCCCCACCACCACCACCTTGCATTGCTGTGAAACATTTGTTACAAACTATGAAAGAGCATCGTCAAAATATTACTACTAACTATAGGCTATATCTTACATTTGGTGTATTTTTCCCCCAACCCACCCTATTATTAACACCCTGTATTATATATTTGTTATCATTCAGGAAAAAACATTCCCATATTTGTCCTGTTGACCACCACTGGCTTCCCTGTGTTATACATCCCATGCTTTGTACAATCCTTTCAAAGTGTACACTCAGTGGCTCTCATTTTCATCACAGAATTGTGCTGTCATCACCTCAGTCAATTTTAGAACATTTTCATTACTCCAAAAGGAAAAATCCCATATCTCCTTATATCCCCTTACTGTTGTCTCTTAGTATTGAAATAATAATTCTTGCCATTCCTGCAAAATATTACAATATTACTGTTAACTATCATTCATAAGTTACCTTAGTTGTAATTTTCCCGGGTATCACCATATTCTTAGCACACCAAATCGAATTGCAAAGGTTAATATCTCTATTGCAAAGAGGAGGAGAAATCAATGTATACCCATCAGCAGCATGTGCATGTGTGTTAATATAAAGGTAAGAAAGTGAAGAAATGCCAAAAAGCATACAAAAGACCTCCTTTTTCTTTGGGCCTCCCCTACAACCTTTCTATTTCAATAGGTCTTTTCTTTCATTCTTCTCCAAGCTAGGAAAATAGTTCTTTTAATCCCTTTCAGGTGTTCTAGAGCAGGATTTCTCGAGCTCAGCACTATTGACATTTTATGCTCGATAGTTCTTTGTTGGGGGAAGGGTGGTTTCCTCTGCCTTACAGGATGTTTCACAGCATCCCGGGCCTCTACCACTGACTGCCAATATCATCCATCCCCATCCCCGTTTGTGACAGCCAAAAATGTCTCCAGACACTGCCAGTTGTCCTCTGGGGCAGCAAGAGAAATCACCCCCAGTTGAGAACCAGTCTTCTGGAGATGTTCTTTGGAATTGCAATACCACACGTTCATATTTTGTCATATTTCATCCTCAAAGATTGTTTCAAAGACCTCAAGTCCACATATTAGGTCTTCCTAATATTATCTCTCTGTTTTTCTCCCAGTACTTGCCCTCTTGAGTCTTTCTCAGATGGACTCTCCAAGCAAGCTCCAGAAGGCAGCCTGCTGGCTGCTGCAGCAGGGAGCACAGAGTCAGCCTTGGGGGACCTAGGGCTGTGATTCTTGGCCGATGGGGCACAGAGGCGTATCCTGCCATTATTGCTTCCTTAACTACAGACCTAGCTTAATTCCTGTGGGTCTTTCTCTGAAAATTATTTGGACAATAGCACAAGACCTCAGCCCATTTTCAAGCAGTTCCTCATAGAAAATAAATGTTTGATCTTTGACGGTGTTGATAAATATCAAACATCTCTGCTGTAAATGCAGTAAATAGGTAAAGAGAGACATGGATATGTTACCAGAAGAGAAATTAAGAACACATGAAGTAAATATCCTCACTCAAGATATAAACTTCTCCTTGTGGGTCTTAATGGTGCATGTGAATACGGTGGGAAGTTATGTGTTTTTAGGATCAAGTTTTTTAAATTATTATTATTTTAAAAGAAGCTTTAGATTACATAAATGTTACACTGAAAACATAGGGGATTCCCATATACCCCCCTCCCTCCCCATCCCACATTTTTCCCTATTAACAACATCTTTCATTAGAGTGGTACATTTGTTACAATTGATGAACAAATATTGAAGCATTGCTACTAACCATGGTCTATAATGTTCATTATGGTTTACGCTTTGCACCACACAATTTTATAGGTTTTGACAAAATGTATAATGGCTGGTATCCATCATTGCAATGTCATGTAGAACAATTCCAATGTCCACAAAAAGCCCCATGTTACACCTATTCTTCCCTCTCCCTCCCCTCAGAACCTCTGGTGACCACCGTCTTTATATCAATGTTACAAGTTCTTCCATTGCTAGAATAATAATGACTACTCTAGTCCATAGTTGCATTTCCCCCTTTATGTTTGTTCATTCCTCAATCTTGAGGATTTTGGGATGGTGATGCCCACTCTGCTTCTGATTGGGAGGGTGTGGATCAAGTTTAAAAGACAAGTTAGACAAGACCGCCTGTGGTCAGCTTCTATCTGACCTTCAACCATGGTTCCTGATGACTTAATAGCATCAGTAGCTAGCATTTATTGAGCACGTCAAACACTGTGCCAAGTGGTTTACCTGGGGTCTCTCATTTAAACCTCACAACGGCTCTGAGAAGTGGGTATATTATCATCCCTATTTTACAGGTGAGGACAGTGAGGCGCAAGTAACTTGGCCAAACTCTTGTTGATAAGCAATGAAACAATGTAGTTTGTCCCAATGTTTTGAAATTTTAGTTTTATGTCAAGTCTTTCTCTTTAGACCTTTTCTTCTGAAGGTGTTGTATACACACACACACACACACACACACAGGAACAATTCTGACCACCATGCAGTAGCTCATGGAGACTCATGTCCATTACGTTTTTCACTGCATTCGGCTTGGTTTCTTTAGCTAGCTGGTTAGGAGGTTGGTGGATAATAAAACCATCCCCTCTCTGCCTACCCCATCCCAAGGCTCTGGATATCAAATTAGGCTTCTTCCTCTTTTCTCTTTCTTCCACAGTTTCAGAGTTCTCTGTAAGCATTTAGGAAACACCTGGAAATGAATAAATCACTTTTCTGGAGAGATCGGCCTATTCTGATTCCATTTATTTTAATGGAAATTATCGTTCCAGAAACCTGTCCTGACTTGATCAAGGGAGCTTGGTGTAGGCAAATTCCCCACCTGGCACCCAGGACCTGGGCCAAAGGTGTGGCTGCCAAGGCAGAGGAGAGTGACTCAACAGCCGCTTGCAACTCAGCAGGGGCCCTGCCCAAGGCGTCCCCTCTCTCCTCCTCCCGGTTTGCCCTCTCTGTCTGCTTCACGCTTTCAGTCCTTCCTTGCTTCCAGGCACCCTGGGAAACAGCAGCTGAAATAACATAGTGATGAATCATAACCCGTCTCTCCAGGAGAAGTGGAGGCAGGCGAAGCTCTGTAATGACTGTCGGAGTTTCAAGATCCAAGCTCCCCGACTCATAAGCCATTATCGTTTCAGACCAGCTTCCAGTCCAATCAGCCTCTGGACCAGAGCTGTTTGCTCAAGATGGAGTGATAGCTCCAAGTCTGAACCGAAGCCAGCTTTAGTGGAGATGCTAATACAGCTAAGCATCAAGGGAGCTCTGTCAGGTTTGAGGTGAATCCTGACAGTTTTGCAAATCGCCTAATCTTAGAATCACAGGATTGTAGCATTTTAAGACCAAAAGGGATTTTAGATATGTAATATCATCAAATTCCAGGATTAAAATAATGTTTAGAATTTATCTTATCCAGTGTGGTGTTGCAATTGACTCTTACTGGCTCACAAGAGCTGATTGTTCAATTTTCAGGCAACTTACAAGCCAATTGACTTCAAGTTGATAGCTTTGAAATGGGCCTCAAATGGGATTATTTATACCTAGGAATGGGCAGACAGGACAAATCAGCCCCCAACCCTGATCTGGTTTTTAAAGCATTTATTAGCACATTGCTGGTCTTATTCAAACCCTGATGATAAAATTGAGGCACAGAGAAGGAAAATGACTTACCTAGGGTCATGCCCTTAATTAGTGACCGAGTTTAGAATTCAAAGATTTTGCATCTGATTCCATAGAGGAGTTACCTGAAGTATAGCCCCATCAACCAGGCCCAGCCTTCTGTCAAAAAAATGGAACATGATGATGTTATTGCAATAACAATAGGGAGCAAGAGACAATGGGTTATTTGAAAATATGTTCTCACGGGGGAAGAAATCGCTCGCTGGCATACCCATCCTGAAATTCCCTCTAATAGACTAAGCTGAGGAATGAGCAATGTTCTTTT
Source organism: Tolypeutes matacus (assembly GCA_026826555.1). Lineage (NCBI taxonomy): Eukaryota > Metazoa > Chordata > Mammalia > Cingulata > Chlamyphoridae > Tolypeutes > Tolypeutes matacus. The sequence continues at coordinate 9,976,441 of JAKSZT010054399.1, forward strand.
CACACTTAGGAGGAATGCAACAGGGACACTCAGATACAATAATGGACTTGTCCTTGACAATAAGAGCTTGGTTGTCCTTGAAGGGAAAAGTGGCATGCATGGTAGACTTCAGGTAAACAACCTAACTACAGGCAAGAAAGAACTCTGAGTTCTAGCCCGAAAATCCATCATTTAGGATGAGTTATCAGACTTAACACTGCTGTTCTCTTGTGGCTATAAATTTGGTCCCCAAACAAAAGCAAACCAGCTTTGATGCTTTACTTTTTTTTTTTTTTTTAACGGTGTGATTTTCCGTACTTGGACAGCTGAATTTGAAGCCCTGATTTGGGTGGCAGGGCAAAAGTAGAGAAAGAATGGTCCATAACAAGCCAGAGGAGTTGGCAAGAAAAGGAGGGGTGGAAGAGAAGCAAATCCTGCCTGGCGTGTGTGTTCCAAATTGGCCCAAAGAGCTAACAGAAAAGCAGGCCAGGCGGCCCCCACCCCACGGAGGGCAGCGAGCCCGATAGGAATGGTTAAGCTTCTATTTCTGCTGGTTGAATCACCTGGACCTGTGATACCGGGAGCCGGGCTGGAAGCCGCCATGTGGCATAAGAAGGAGAGAGGAAAAATAGTGCATTCGCTTTCCAGGGCTGCCGTAACAAATTGCCACAAACTCGGTGGCTTCAAACAACAGCTATTTATTCTCTCACAGTTCTGGGGGCCAGAAGTCCAAAGTCAAGGTGCCAGCAGGGCCATGCCCCCCGCCCCCGAAGACTCTAGGAGGTCTCCTTCCTTGTCTCTTCTTAGTTTCTGGTGGCTCCTGGTAAACCTTGTAGTTCCTTGGTTGTAGACACATCACTCTATTCTCTGCTTCCGCCATCACGTGGCCTTCTCCCTGTGTGCTCACATGGCCTGCTTCTACGGATGCCAGTCATGGAATTTAGGGCCCACCCTAATCCAGTATGTCCTTATCTTAACTCACTACATCTGCAAAGACCCTATTGCCAAACAAGGTCACATCCTGAGGTTCCAGGTAGACATGTATATTGGGGGAACCCTATTCAGCCCAGATCAAATAATAATACTTAGAGGGAGAGGATGTGGCTCAGGCAGTTGGGTGCTCGCCTATCACACGGGAGGTCCCGGGTTCATTCCCTGGTGCCTCCTAAAGAAGATAAGCAGACAATGGGCAGACAACGAGCAAAAACAACAAACAAGACAATAAGCAAAAACAAAATGAGCAGGGAGTGGATGTGACTCAAGCAGTTGGGTGCCTGCCTCCCACACAAGAGGTCCTGGGTTAGGTTCCTGGTGCCTCCTAAAGAAGAACAAACAGACAACAAGCAAAACAGATGAGGGAGCCATCTCGGGGTGGGGGGGGGAGAGTAATAATAATAATAATAGTATTTAAAAGGTACAAGAGAAGTGGCCAAATATCTCCAGAGATGCCACAGACTCCATTTCCTCCACACTCTTTCTAGCCATTTGTAGTTTGTGCTGATCAAATCTGCCTTACTATTAAAATGCTCTACCAAACGCCACAGGTGCCCTTCTCGTCATTTTCCAGAGACTCTTTCTTAGTCCCTACCCTCCTCAACTAGGACAGCATTTGGTACATTTGACACCCTGTGAGAAAACAATGCCTCCCCGCTGCCCTCCATACTCCTCCAGCCCCTGCCATTTAAAAGGTTGCTGTCTTCTTTCACCTATCATTATACTCCTGGTCCTCCTTAGAAATGAGTTCTCACCTGAAGATGGAATAATTCCTAGTGTCACTGATGCTGGGCAAAAGAAAAGAGAAATTGGGCCCTGGGTAGGCAGCCATCTTGCCCAGACTTCCAATTTCAGGTATAAAAAGTGTCCCTGTGTGAGAGGTGGAGAAGGAAGCCAATCCAGGGGAAACAGACCATACCTTGGAAGTGACAAACCCAGACAAGGAATCAAAGAAGCTCTACCACATCTAAGGTCAGGTGTGGCTAATTCTGGTCCCCTTTGGGACAAAACCCCTGAACCCCAAGGAACAAGTTGGCTGAGCTAGTGTTAGAACTATAGACCTTGAAAGGCTGATATTTATTGTGTTCTCTTATGGTTCTCTGTTAGTGTTTGTTTGTTGTCTTAAAGTTCCAGCATATAGATCTAGTAAAGGGAAAGAGTTGGATCTACTCTTTGGTCAAAATACTAAAGAAATGGCAGCTTGCTAAATATTCAAGGTTTTAGGTTTTGAAGTGCTTTGTTTGTTGTTGTTTTAATTTTATTTATGGCACTTCCTCTTTGAAATTCCTCTTCCTGATTTCTGAACCTCTCCACTGCCCTCAGTCACCCCTGATGCCTTCTCTTCCTCCTCCTGCCTCATAAATGGAGGTGTTTCATAACATTCTCTACTCTGCTCCTTTCCTTTCTGCCCTCTACAACTTCATCCACAATCAGGACTTCAGGTATAACCTCTACTGAGATCATTCCCAAACTTTATCCCTAATCCTGACCTTTCTCCAGACAAATTTTCAACCTTATTCTGGGCCATACCTCTAGGATAAGCGATTGTTGTCTCAACCAACAATGCTTCCAAAACCAAATTATTTCCTTTACTCCAAGCTCAAAAATTTCAAAATGATGTTGGATTATTTCCCCATACATGAGCCTCACATCTAACTGGTCATCAAAGCCTATTGATTCCATGTCTACTGGTCTCTTTAAACCTTCCTCTTCTTTCCAAAACCCATGTTCCCACCCCACTCCAGGCTCTCATTACCTCTTACGTGGACAATTAACTGGTCTCCCCACTTCCAGTTTCTTCTCATTCTAAATCAACCCTGACAGATATCCCTTCATCCAACACAATCAATGACTGCTACTCTGCTTAATTAAAATACCTTCCTCTTGGGAGGCGGCTGTGGCTCAATCAGTGGGGCTCCCGTTTACCATGTGGGGGGCCCCGGGTTCGGTTCCCGGGGCCTCCTGGTGGGGGCAGGCCCGCCCGCATGGCGTGGTTGGCTGACTCGGCGAGCACAGGCAGCAGGGGGGGGATAGATCAATCAATAAATAAAAATCTTTAAAAAAAAAAAAATACCTTCCTCTGACCTCAAGGTCACATATGTTGCACCTTAATCAAAATCTACTCTTTGCTGCCACTTTCTTGTAACTTCATTTGCCAAATGCCCTTTTATCCTAGTCCAAGGTCCATTTTAAATGGCATGGCCCCCTTGGAGCCTTCCCTGATTCCCCTCAACCAGATGCTCTGCCTCTCTCTCGGTCTACCAAAGCACTGTGGAACTTTCCGTGGCACTTATATTCTGCCTCACTTCTGGCCTTGTATGTGTTTGCTTTCATCCAAACCTGTGCCCTCTTCCTTTTCCCCATGGCAGGGAGTGCCACTATCTATCAGCTGTTCAAGCCAGAAACTTGGAAATTATTCCAGATTTTTTCCTCTCTCCATGCTCAAGTCCTTCAAATTCTGCCTCTTGAATATCTCTCAAAATATCTATCCCTCTGTTCATCCTTCTTTGCACTACGTTAGCTCAGGTTTTCTCATGCCAGGGAGCTGGGGCAGGGCTTTCTACAAGGGCATTAGGTAGCTTTCTATCGCCACCCTGCTGCCCACTACCTGTGTGGCCTCAGGAAGGTTACTAAGCTCTGAGCCTCAGTTTCCTCACCTTTAAAAAGAGATTTTTTAAAAAAAGTTGGATTGTTTTTTATCTATCTATCATCTTTCTACCTACCTACCTACTTACTTATCTAGAGAGATAGAAGCAAGCGTATATAGTAGGCACCCAGAAAGTGAAATGCTTGTGGTTATTTTTTTGCTTGAATTAGTATAACAGCTTCCTAACAGGCCCCTTGGCTACAGTGACCCATTGATAAAGTCCATTGCTAGCTCTGCCACCAATGATCTCTATAAAATACAAATATGATCCCACATATTTTAATGCCAATAACTCTTAAATAAAATCACATTTTGTGTTGGTTTTTAGCTTAGCCTTGAAGGTGGTTCTCACTCTGGCCCTGGCTGTGCCTTGGTTGCTCCTCTACCCAACCTGACATGCCTTCATTTCTGATACAAAAATGCGTGCAGGGGAAGCAGGTGTGGCTCAAGAGATTAAGCTCCCACCTACCACATAGGAGGTCCCGGGTTTGGTTCCCGGTGCCTCCTAAAGAGAAGATGAACACACAGCAAATGGACCCAGAGAACAGAAAAGTGAGTAAATAAATGAAATGAATCTTTAAAAAAAAAAATGTGTGCAGTCCCCCAAATGTGTCATGCCTGACCCCATGCCCTAGCCTGGCACGAGCTTGGTGAGGACAGTCCATGCAAAAGCCCTGTGGTTGGAGCTAGGGCAAGGAGCTAGGAGCCCATGGAGCTCTGCACTAGCCATGTGCCTGTTGGGGACAACGAAGGTGGCATGTCTATTCACCTTCAGCGATGCCGGTAACATGCAACATGGCCACCAGGGTTGAAACAACACCTTAAGCTGTAATTAGCCTTCTTCTAGGAAGTCATTGGTAGTTCGCGCCAAAAGCCGTAGTTCGCGCCAAAAGCACTAACCGCCACAGCCGCCACCCACCCTAGCAACAGCATCCACCAATCCTAAACTGCCACCCGTCCTTATTAGCCACCCCCTCTTCCTTTAGAGTATATATACCCTGCCCCTTCAATAAACTTTTGCAGCTTGATCAGAATCCTGTCTTGCGGTCGTTCTTCGTGTCTCTTGTCCCATACCATTCTTCCCTCATAGGAGCTGGAGCCCCAGTTGACTGTCCCGCGGGCCGGGACATTGCCCTGTCTCCTCCTCCAGGGAGACCAGGCACTGGTGGTTGTGGAACATGTCGTTCCCCAGGTCCATCTCCACCCTGGCCCCCACAGCTTGCTACAGTCACTAACCCTTCATTGTTCAAGACACAACTCACTGTTACCTACTCCATGAAGCCTCTCAGGCCCTCCCTGGCTGATTTAGGGGCCCCCTCTGTGTTCTGTAGTTCCAGCACACAGCTTTACCCCCAGCACTTACTGCATACTATTTTTACAACTTACTGAAGCTCCCTGCCATCCTCGCTGGACTCTAGATCCTTGTCCCATTTGACTTTGTGTCCCTCATGCTTAAGACTGGGCCTACAATGCAATAGGCAGATAATTTTTTACTGGATAAATGAAGAAGTGAATGAAAGAACAACTCCTCTCCCCCTAACATATCTTAAATCCTCATCAAAGACCAGGTTGGGTCTGACTCATTCTTATATTTCATCTAACATCTTCCAGTTGATATTACACTAAGTAGGTTCTCAATAAACATGTGGTTGCTTAAGGAACAGCAAGGAGGACAGGATGGTGAAAGCCTAGTGAGCGAAAAGGGAAAATAGAAGCCTTAGTTCCTGCAGGGAGTTGGGGTTTTGTAGCAAGTGTAATTGGAAGCTATTAGAGGGGCTTCAATAGGAGATGAGCATGATCGGATTTATGTTAGAAAAGAAGTCAGACACAAAGGCCGCATATTGTATGGTTTCGTTTCTATGAAATATTGACCATGCTCAGAAGCCTTGGAACTCTGCTCCTCTGTTTTCTCGTTTCTAAGATGAGGTTGACCAGCTGACCGTAAAGGCCACATTTAGCTCTATGTTTTCAGATTCCTTTGTTAATAAAAATTACTGTTATGTGGGCTAAAGGAATAAACCTGTTATAGCAAACTCAGAGAAGGTGAATGCAGCCTCTCCTCTTCATGGCAGTGTGATAGGTGGGGAATAGCCCTGCAGTGGGACCCTGGAGGTTTGGATTCTTCCCCTGGTTTGAGCATTTACCACTGGAATGGCCTTGGGAAGATAAGTAAATTCACTGGAATTTGCATTGTCTGAAATATGAAAGGTCCAGCAGGTAGCTTTCATGGTCCTTTGCAGAGAAAACTTGTGTTCTAATTCATCTTCACTTTCTACAGACAACCTAGTTCAGTCTTTGAATCTAATCTACTCACTAACGCTATAGATTCTCGGGGTTTTAATAAAATGAATACCATTGACATTTTGCTGTTAAAAAGACCAAGAGAAGTACATGGACTCTATCCACAAGTTTTTAAAAAGTGCTGCACCAATGCAAGATATATGGGAACCCTGTATTTGAAGCATGATCGTTCTGTAAACTCATAATTTCTCTAATTAAAAAAAAAAAAAAAAAAAGGAATGCGGTAGATTTATACATCCTGACATGGAAGATGTCCATGAGTGTTGCTAAGTTAAAAAAAAAATTTGGTTGTAGGCAATACACACAGTATGATCTCATTTTGGGTAAGAAAATAATGTGTGTGCATGTAGAGAAGTGCCCACACCTGTCCCTCGCTCTTTCTTTCCCATCTCAGTCAATGGCATCGCAATCCACCAACTGCTCTAGGCAAAAACACAGGAGTCCTTCACTGTTGTTTTTCTTGCCTCTCTCTGTGTGTATAGGAGATGGGCAGGGGATCAGTGGATCTTGTCCCCAGGAACTTTTAGGATCTGGGGAAACAGACAGGATTCAAGGCTAAATTGAAACAAATGTGATAGAGGCGGAGCTCAATGTTGCTTGGGGTGGTGGGAGAGGAAGCAGGAAGGCAGCTGAATTGGGCTTGAGGAATAGGTGGGGTTTAGATGGGGGCAGGGAGTGGAGCATGGGAGTAAAGGCAGGAATGGGGACAAGGGGGGTACCTGAGGAGAGCGGTGGCTGCTATGGAGGCAGCCAGTCTAAAGTGCCCACTCCAGGGCTTGCTGCACAGAAATGGTCAGTAAATGCTGGGATATGGGATGGATGGATATATGCATGCATGAAATGGGATTCATTTCTTTTAAGATGCAACAGAAGTTTGTGGGATATTTAAAGTGCGCAAGATCATGGAAAGTCATGAGCCCTGGAGGGAGAACCCAGACTTTGGGTTGCGAGATATTCCCAAGCAAAAGAGGGACATGAGGTTGACATTACTGCAGGCATTAGATTGGCATTGGCTTGCCCTATGGTTTGGAGCAGAGGTGAGCCTGGGGGCAGGGAGATCAGAGAACAGGCTATTTCAGTAATTCCAGGTGTGGGGCTTGGAAGGGCCTTGAGCTGGGCGGTGGCCGCTTAATAAAAACAGGAGACAGATGGGTGTGTTCAATGGTTGCCCCAAACACCTGCACCCCACTGGTATGTCTGTGAGGGCCACATTCCACCTTCACCTTGAGAACAATGAGTCCTCTAGAAACTGGAAAGACCATGGTTACAAACACTGTGGAAGATGAGCTCATAAGGCCTGGGATACCTATGATTCCAGACAACTCATTTTGATTCAAAGACTTCTCAATCTGGCCCTGCCCTGGGTCTCCAGCTTGGTCCTCTCTCTTCTCCACTGTGAGCAGGTTATACTAAAACTGAGATTCTTACTGATTCACAGAGGCATTAAACTCATTCCCACATGTCTTGGATTTTGGTGTCATTTCCCTACATCACGCTGCTCACACCCACTAGGATGTCCTCTCTCCTTTTCACTACCACTGGAAATCACCCAGCCCTCAAAGCCCATTTTATGTGCTGTCTCCTCCATGCAGTCCTCCATGACTACTACAGTTCACACAGCACTCTCCCTCAATGGAACCCCAATTCCACAGATTGTCTACACCACAAAGTGCAGTATGATATTAAATAGCATATCATGCCCACGCTTGGATGTTTGGAACTTCTACATTTCTTGTGATCTCCCCCATAAAACCCTAAGCTCCTTGAGGTTATGAATTTGAGACTCTGTATGTATTTGTTACACTGCCTAACCCAGTACATATTAGGTGCTCAACAAATTTGTTCTGAGACCACAGCCAGCACCCCAAAGACCCTTGTAGGATTTTTCTCCTTGGCCCAGCAAGTGGGTTTAGCTGGCAAAAAGGCAGAGATAGAATATCAGCATATAACACACACTGTCAATCAGTAGAAAAGGCCCTGAAGTCCCAACCCCACTAGCTCTCCCCTTACTCTCGTATTACAGCTAGAAGAAAAGGATTCATTCCACACCAGACAAAGCTTCCTAGATCTCCAGAAGACACTTCCCCATGTGGGAACTGAAAGTAGACTTTGCTTCTTGTGCATGATGTAGATAAAAGGGTTAAGGGGACCTGGCTTCTGAGAGTCTGCATCTAAGGAGGTGATTAGCTTGTCCCTGGGGGCAGGTGGGAAGTGATAAGTATCAGGCACAGGCCAAGGGGAGCTGGCGCCAGCGTGTCTTTGGGGAGGAAGGCAGCTGTTTGGTTGCTCATTATGGGAAGAAGGCAAAGGAGACTTGACTTGGCAGGTGAAAAAAAGAGAAGCTGGGAGCAATGTAGATACAGCACTCTTTGGAATAGGTAGGTATGGGGCAGTGGGGGGGGTTGTGATGGTCATCATCCCCTTAATCAGAAGATGCTTGATTTTAGACACCAAAATATGCCTAAACAGTCAAAAATCACAGGCAAGGAGGTTTGGCTCTAGGGAATACGGAAGAAGCAAGATTCCTGCTTGGAGTTAGGAGGCTAATCCTGAGCTTTCTGCACATGCACACTGTCCCCCCACCCCCTCAGGATGCCAAGATGGTGACTCTAAGCTCACTTTCTACACCAAAGTTTTCTGATTTGCCGTGTCAAAGCTTCAGTCTGTTAAATAAAAATAAAACTTCCACCTGCATTAGAAGTTTCTGGGGGCAGACCCTCTTCTGAGACATGGCAGGAACATTTTTAAAGATAAAAACTGACCAGAGATGGGACTTTCAAAGAGAGTAGAGCAAGTCCAACAAAATTGCAAATTTTGCAACACTTAGTGGTTAACTGATCTTGGTCCAGTAAGGATAGCGTATTAAAAATGGATGAGGGGAAGCAGATGTGGCTCAAGTGATTGAGCTCCCACCTACCACATGGGAGGTCCCAGGTTCAGTTCCCGGTGCCTCCTAGAGAAGAGAAGCAAGACAGTGAGATGACGCAACAAGATGACACGACAAGAGACACAAGGAAAACATGAGAGACACAGCAAAGCAGGGAGCAGAGGTGGCGCAAGTGATTCGGTGCCTCCCTCCCACATTGGAGGTCCTGGGTTTGGTTCCCAGCACCTCCTAAAAAGAAGACCAGCACACAACAAACAGACACAGCAAATGCAAGCAACAAGGCGGTGGGAAGAAATAAAATAAATCTTAAATAAAAAGAATAAGGGAAGTGGATGTGGCTCAAGTGATTGGGCATCCATCTACCATATGGGAGGACCTGGGTTCGATCCCCAGGACCTCCTGGTGAAAAGGCGAGCCAGGCCCGTGCAGCAAACCATGCAGCAAGATGATGAAGCAGCAGGAGAGATGATGCAGGGGAGAGTCAAGGTGAGATGCACCTGAAACCAGGAACTGAGGTGGCGCAAGTGACAGGGTGTCTCTCTCCCACATCGGAGGTCCCTAGGATCGAATCCTGGTGAAGCCTGGAGGAGAAAAATGAGAAGAGAAGGCAAGAAACAGACACAGAAGATCCCAGCAAATGGACACAGACAGCAAGTGGAAGAGGGGAGGGGGAAAAGAAAAAGAATAAAACTATTTTAAAAAATAGTCTATTAAAAAAAAAAAATGGATGTGTGCTATAACCAATATATATCTGCTCTCTCCACTTTATAAGACCCCTCTATACCTATATAAGTCCCCCTTCACCTCTTCGAGGGAGCTCCTTTCTACTTTCTAGATGGGATGCCATCCTATTCATAAATTACTCAATAAAGCCGTAAAATCCTAAACTGCATGGGAAGTTTTTCCTTTATCAATTCCCATATAAAATAAGGGAATACTGTGTTTAAAGTGATCTCAGCTGACAGATGCCTGGACGTTTGGCTAGCTAGAACTTCCAGCCTCTCTTCTGTAGAAAGCAAAGGCATCATAGCTTGCATGGCCCTTTTAATTTATTTCTCAGAATAAAATTGATAAGTCAGCTGGTGGGAATGTAAAGTGGCACAGCCACTGTGGAAAACAGTTTGGTGGTTCTTCAAAAAGTTCAGTACAGAATTACCATATGACCCAGCAATTTCATTCCTAGGTGTATACCCAAGGGAATTGAAACAGATGCTTGCACATCAAGGTTTATAGCAGCATTAGTCACAATAGCCAAAAAGTTGGAACAGCTCAAATACCAGCAATGGATGAATGAATAAACAAAATGTATATCCATACAGTAGAATATTATTCAGCCATCAAAAGGAATGACCCTCTGATACACGCTACAACATGGCAGAACCTTATAAACATTATGTTGAGTGAAAGAAGCCAGACACAAAAGGTCACAGATTGCATGACTCCATTTATATGAAATATCCAAAATAGGTAAATCCATTGAGACCGAACCCAGATTGGTGGTTGCCAGGAATGGGGCTAAGTGGGGAATGGGTAGAAACTGCTTAATGGATACAGGGTTTCCTTTTGGGGTGATGAAATGATTTGGAACTAGACAGAAGTGGCGTTTGCACAACACTGTGAATGTACTAAATGTCACTGAGTTGTTCACTTTAAAATTGTTAATTTTGTGTTATGTGAATTTCATCTCAATTAAAAAAATCCTTTATGTTGTATCAGTTTCCTCTTCTGGAGTACTATGGATTCTCCTCTTTTAAGAGAAAGCTACAGAGGAATGCATGTGGCTCAAGCAGTTGAGCGCCCACCTCCCACATGGGAGGTCCTGGATTCGGTTCCCGGTGACTCCTAAAGAAAAACAGACAAAGAGCAAAAACAATGAGCAGATGAGCAAAAAAATACTAAAAAACATTGAATTGTACACTTAAAACGTATGAATTATAAGGTTTGTGAACTGTATGTCAATAAAATTATTTTTAAAAAAGAGAGAAAGATGCACTGAGTCAGGCTCCCTTTGTACACGGACTCCACTTTACACCCTCCTCTTCAGATGTTCAGGGACTCACCCACTGTGCCAGGACCGTGCCGTACCCCCACGTCCTCTCCACACCTCCCAGGGCACTGGCTCCCAAGCACTGTGACATTTAGGACAGGTCTCCAGAAAGGCGCACGCACTGAGATCATGTATGACACAGTGCTTTGCACATAGTGTTCCAAATATGTTGGTTGAAAAACAGAAAATTCCAATTCCCTGTCAGAAGGAGAGAGGAGCATGAAGAGGTGATTGTGAAAAGGGGGGAAAATATATCCATGGTATACTAAGCACTGAGTTTATTTTTCAAACAGGGAGAAGTTTAAAAGAAAAAGCAGGGAAGCAGCTGTGGTTCAATCAGTAGGGCTCCCGTTTACCATATGGGAGGCCCCAGGTTCGGTTCCTGGGGCCTCCTGGTGAAGGCAAGCCTGCCCGCACGGAGTGGTTAGCTGACCCAGCGAGCACAAGCAGCAAGGGGGGGATAAATGAATAAATAAATAAAATCTTTAAAAAAATAAATAAATAAATAAAATCTTTAAAAAAAAAAAAGAAAAGAAAAAAGAAAAAGCAGATGGTCTTTATTTACTTCAGATCTCTTTCAAATATTGCTACAATTTCATGTGGATGGTTTTAAACCTTCCATTGACTCTAGAACTGATTTTCAGGAATATCAATGATTGGATTTAAGAGTGAGCTGCCTGCTAATCCTTTATTTCAACTTCTAAAGTGAAAAATGGACCTCCTGAAAAGTATAATAAAAGTATAACTAATACACCACACAGGTTAAAAATTAAAAGGGAGGGAGCGGATGTGGCTCAAATGGTTGGGCGTCTGTCTGCCATATGGAGGGAACTGGGTTCGATTCCCAGGACCTCCCGGTAAAATAAATAAATAAATATATATATATATAGAAGGCGCATGGGCTGCCAGGCTCTGTGTGCCAGTGAGCCGCCAGGCCCCGGGAGCCATGCAGCAAGATGATGACGTAACAGGAGAGAGACAAGACAAGATGCTCCGAAAGCTCCAAAATCTGGGAACTGAGGTGGCGCAGGTGGCAGAACACCTCTCTCCTACACCGAGGTCTTCAGAATCGAATCCTAGTGAAGACTGGAGAAGGATGAAAAGGGATGGCAGGAAACAGACACAGAGAATTGCCCAGCGAATGGACACAAAACAGCAAATGGGGGAAAAAGTAAATAAATAAATCTTTAAAAAAAAAATTAAAAAGGGGCCTTAAAATAGATTTTTGGTTGTTTTGTTCTGTTTAAGTTGTATGATGTAGATAATGCCACACAGATGGCTCAAAATACTAATTCCCAAGAGGCAGCTCTTGCAGGGAGTAGATTCAATTAGCATCACATGTTTTATTACACAGCATATTATATACTTCACACATGTAATTATTAATTTTATGGCATCATGCCATCCAACAGATAAACAGAGACATTGAGAAAATTTACTAGCTTTTGGGGAGTGTCCCCAAAAGGGTATAATTTTCATTCTAACCAATAACTAAGATGGAGATAATCCTGCAAGGATATTGTTAACTGGTTGGGATACAACAGGTTCAGAAATTCCTCATGAACTTTTTCTTTTTGAAGTGAAATTGCAGAAACAATTTCTCACGTCTGAGGAACAGTGACAGTGCTGGAAATATAAATGATATAGAGATTTTGTATTTGAGGAACTCACAGTCAAACTAGGGAGACAGACGTGTAAATCAATAATTAAAACGGTCTGATAAAGGCACAAATGGTAGGACAGAAAGAAGTGATCAGCGGCTGGAAGGTAGCCATGGCAAGGATTCATGGGGTAGGTAAAGGATTAAGGCAAATTTTGAAGAATGCACTGGAATTTTCAAGGCATGCAAAAGTTGGAAAGACTTTCCGAGAAGAATGCACACAGCATGTGCAAAAGTCTACAAGCCAGAAGAAGAGCAGTGGGTTTGGGACAACTTGTAGATCTACATGGCTGTGAATTAGTGGGATTAGTGGTGCGAATTAGTGGAGGTGAGACTGGGAATGTAGGGCCTAAAGGCAGGTTTCTGGGATCTCTATATGTTCTGCATCTCAAAAACTAATAAAGGAAGCCACTGCACAGCAAGCTCATCTTCATCTTAAAATATGCAACATAAATTGAAATCACACGGGGTCGGATGTGGCTCAACTGGTTGGGCGTCCGTCTCCCATATGGAGGGACCTGGGTTCTATCCCCGGGACCTCCCGGTAAAAAAAAAAAAAAAAAATTGAAATCACACAAGGGAACAATGTGAGAGGTGACACTGGCCGGAGTGCAGTGGGAAGCTCGATTTTTTTGTTGTTGTTGGGTTTTTTTTTCTTTTTTATTATTTATTATTTATTTTTTTGTTTTTTTCTTTTGTTTTATTATTTGTTTTCTTATCTTTTTTTTTTTTTTTTTGAAACTCAATTTTAACTCTGGATTAACCAGGACAGTGTCTGACAGTCGGTCCAGCATCAGCTAGACTGATGTCCTGTCAGGTAAATATCCACCTGGTAGAATTTTTTGAGCCACATTCAGCTGTTGCTGTTCTCTCGAAATGTCATCGGTGTGAGACTCACCTGCAGGTCTTGTTAAAATGCAGATTCGGACTCAGTAGGTTTGGGATGGGGCCTGGGAGTCTACATTTCTAACGAGCTCCCGTTGGTGCCCATCTGTACTTCAGGAGCAAAGCTCTAGGAGGCAAAGGGATGGCGCTAGGACCACTGTCCAAAAGGGGCATGAGAGGAGGAACTTGCTGACTGTCCAAAGATGGAAGACTCGGCTGTCAGGAGAAGTACTGAGCTCTCCACCACTGAAATGTTCAAACAGTGGCTGATCAAAGAGTCGTGGGCATGCTATCAGGAGTTTTGAATACTTAACCTTGAGATTTCCTTATTTTATGGTATAGCTCAGGGATTGCACACTCAAATGCCCAGGGATCCAAGAGAAAATATAAATAAGTGAAGAGGTCTGGGTGTAAGTATCATATGTCGTGGGGCAGGGATCGGGGTGGCCAGGTTGGGCTTGCCCAGTCTATAGGGAATGGCTGCTCATCACATCGCGTCAATTGTTCCATTTAGGAATGTAGGCCTAGCATTTCCACATCTTCTAGATTCTTCGATGGGAGGTGAAAAGTCTAAACTTTGTTGTGAAATCTCCCAGTTTTTGAAGATTGCTTCAAATCTTTATAAAATGCTGCACTGGCCAAACAAAACATGTCTAAAAGCCACTGTTTTGCAACAGATGATATAAAACTGACCCTGCTTATAAAATCTCATTCCACCCCAGCGGTGGGCAAGAGCAGGGGGTACCATATGACCCGGCAACCCGACTCCTAGGTATATACTCCAAAAAATTGAAATCAGGGACTCAAACAGATATTTGTATACCAATGTTCAAAGTAGCATTATTTGCAACTGCCAAAAGATGAAAGTCAAGTCTCCATCAACCAATGAATGGTTAAACCAAATGTGGTATATGCATACAATGGAATATTATTCAGCATTAAAAAGGAACGGAGTTCTGATACAACCTTGAATACATCATGTTTTTGTTTTTTTTTTAAATATTTTTTATTTATTTATTCATTTATCCCCCCCTTGCTGCTTGTGCTCGCTGGGTCAGCTAACCACGCCGCGCGGGCGGGCTTGCCTTCACCAGGAGGCCCTGGGAACAGAACCCGGAGCCTCCCATATAGTAAACGGGAGCCCTACTGATTGAGCCACAGCCGCTTCCCTACATCATGTTGAATGAAACAAGCCAGACACAAAAGGACAAATATTGTATGATCTCACTGATATGAAATAACTAGAATAAGCAAACTCACAGAGTCAGAATCTAGAATATAAGTTCCCAGAGGCTGGGTTGGGGTTAGGGAATGGGGAGTCAATGCTTAAGTTGTACAGAATTTCTATTTGGGTTGATTGTAAAGTTTTGGTAATGGATGGTGGTGATGGTAGCACAATATTGCGAGTGTAATTAACAGCACTGAATTATATATAGGAATGTGGTTAAAGCTGGAGAAATTTTAGGTCGCATATATGTTGCTAGAATAAAGATTAAAATAGAAAACATAGAACTGTACAACACAATGAACCCTATTGTAAATAATGGACTATAGTTAATAGTACAATTTTAAAAATGTTCTTTCATGAATTATAATAAATGTGCTTCACTAATAAAAGGTGTTAATAATAGGGTGGTATATGGGAGCTCTGTATTTTATATATTTTATGCATCATGTTTCTGTAAACCTACAACTACTCCAACAAAAAATTATTAATTAAAAATCAATCACATTTCTATACACTTTTAATAAACATATATAGAAACTGAAATTAAAAATACAGTATCGGGGGGTGGATGTGGCTCAAATGGTTGGGCGTCCGTCTGCCATATGGAGGGACCTGGGTTCAATCCCCAGGACCTCCCGGCAAAATAAAATATATATATATATGGGCTGCCAGGCTCTGTGTGCCCGTGAGCCGCCAGGCCCCGGGAGCCATGCAGCAAGATGATGACATAACAAGAGAGAGACGCAGGGGAGAGACAAGACGAGATGCTCTGAAAGCTCCAAAAACCAGGAATCGAGGTGGCGTAGGTGGCAGAACACCTCTCTCCTACATCGGAGGTCTCCAGGATCGAATCTGGTGAAGACTGGAGGAAGAGGATGAGAAGAGATGGCAGGAAACAGACACAGAGAATTGCCCAGCGAATGGACACAAAACAGCAAATGGGGAAGGGGGGGTTTAAAATGGGTAAAGTAAATAAATAAATCTTTAAAAAAAAAAAAAAAATACAGTATCAGGGAAGTAGATGTGGATCAAGTGATAAAGGGCCTGCTTCTCATACGGGAGTTCCTGGATTCAGTTCCCGATGACTCCTAAAAACAAAACAAAACAAAAAAAGCAACAAGTAAACAAACAAAAAAGCACCTCGGGGGAGCTGAAGTGGCTCAGTGGTTAAGCACTGGCTTCCCACATACCCAGTTTCAATCCCCAGCCCCAGTACCTCAAAACAAAACAAAACAAAAAGCAATATCACTGAAAATCTCCCCAAACAAAATGAAATGCTTACGTATAACCCTAACAAAACAAGTACAGAATTTGTGTGCTGAAAACTGCAAAATACTGATGAAAGAAATCAAAGAAAACCTATGTAAATGGGGATACATACCATTTTCATGGACTAAAAGACTCAGCATAGTAAAGATGTCAAATCTCCCTTAATAGACTTATAAATTTAGTGCAATTACTATCAAAATCTCAGCAAGGTACCTAGTTGGCATAGACAAGCTTATTCTAAAGTTTCCATGGAAAGACACAGGCCCTAGAATAGCTAGAACAAACCTCAAAAAAGAACATAGTGGGAGGAATCACTCTATTTGATGTTAAAGCTTACTTATAGCTACAGTAATCAAAACAGTGTGGTTCTGGCAAAGAGACAGAGACATGGATCAATGGAACAGAATACAGAAAGCAGACATAGACCCACAAAAATATGCTCAACTGATTTGTGACTAATGTGCAAAAATAATTCAATATGGAAAAAGCAGCCTTTTCAACAAATGAGGCTGGAGCAATTGGATATCTATAGACAAAAATGAAAAAAAAAAAAAAAAGAATCTTTACCTAAACTCAATCTTCTATAAGAATTGATTCAAAGTGGTTCACGGCCTTAAACGTAAAAGGCAAAACTATAAATTTTTTAGGAAAATCCTTGGAGAAAATCTTCAGGACCTAGGAGTAGGCAAAGAGCTCTTAGTCTTGACACTAATGCTACAATCCAAAAGAGAAAAAGTTAATAAATTGGACTTCATCAAAAATTTGCTTTGTGGAAGACTTTTAAAAAGAGGAACAAACAAGAGACTTGGAGGAAATATTTGCAAACCACATATCCAACAAATGACTAGTGTTTAGATTACATAAATAAGTCTCAAAACTCAACAATAAATAAAACAATTCAATGAGAAAATGGACAAAAGATATGAGCAGGTGTTTCATCAAAGATAATTTACAGATGGCAAATAAGCACATGAAAAGATGTTCAACATCAATAGCCATTAGGATTATACAAAGTTAGATCACCATGAGATATCTCCAAACACCTACTAGAACAGCTAAAACAATATTAGTGGGACCACCAAATGCTGACAAGGATGCAGAGAAAATAGCCTTTTTAATACATTGCTGATGGGAATAAAAAATGGTATGGCCATCCTGGAACTGAGTTTGGCAGTTTCTTATAAAACTAAACATACAAAATTACCATAAGACCAAGCAATTTCACTCTTGGGAATTTTTTCTAGAGAAATGAAAACTTTTGATCACACAAAAACCCACACATGAATGTTCATAGCAGATTTATTTGATATAGGAAAAACCCAAATATCCCTCAGTGGGTGAACAGTTAAACTGTGGTACCTCCTTACCAAGAAATACTACTCAGCAATTATAAGGAATGACTATTGCTAGACTCAACAACTTAAGTGGCTCTTAAGGGAATTAAGCTGAGTGAAAAAAGCCAATCTCAAAATGTTACATACTATGTGCTTCCATTTATGTATCATTCTTACAATGACAAAATCAGAGATGGAAAACAGATTAGTGGTAGTCAGGGATTAGGAATGGGGTTGGAAGGGAAATTGTGGTTGTAAAAGAGGAAGAGGAGGCATTCTTGAGAGGATGGAACTGTTTTGTATCTTGCTTGTAGTGGGGAGATCGAATGAATCTACCCATGCAATTAAATTGCGTAGCACTAAATGCACACACACACAAATGAGTATATGTAAAACTGGTGACATCTGAAAAAGATGGGTGGATTGTATCAATGTCAATTTCTTGGTTGTGTTATTGTACTACAATTATACAAGATGTTACCATTGGGGGAAATTGGGTAAAGTGTAAAAGGGATCTCTGTATTATTTTTCTACAACTGCATGTAACTTTACAGTTTCCTCACAATTAAAAGTTTAACATCAAGTTGCCAATTGATGTGAGTCACGTTTATGATATGGTTGATTGCATGATTAAAAATGGGAGATTACCCACTCTGTGCTATGCAATATTAACAAAAGGTTAAAGCTCCAGGACCAAACTAAAATTCAAAATTCCTATGAAAGAACAATGCCAACCTGACCAAAAGTGGAAACCCAAAAATCATTAGTCCAATCAGTAGTTAAAGATGCTCGCAAACATTGAAAGTGTAAGGGAGGAGCTCATTTTCCGCGGTATGTGATTGGCTTCAAATGATACCTTAACCTCTCAAATTCAATATGAAATTAACTATACATGTGCACATGTACATTTGGGGGTGGGGGGGTAAGCATCCACAGCTTTCCAACTTCTCAAAGAGGTTTATGACCCCAAATAAATTAAGAACCACTGTTATAAGATGCCTTTTACTCTAACTTAAGGAATATAAATGATGGAAACTCCATGGTCACAGACAAAATCAGGTTCAGTTCTCCTGGGCCCAGCAGTGGTAGCCTCAATGCACACACAAAAGGAAAGAGCTAAAATGAATGTCAAGTCCACAAAGGAATGTGATGACCACATTTGTCTGTTTGAAGACACCTCAACTAGGTCATAGTCTATTGACCCTTGCAGGATTTAAAGTACAGTTGCTACACTACTCAAGGGGATTTTAGTATTTAACTGTCACTTTCAAACATTCACTTGTTCATTCACTGCCCCTACACTAATGGGATGCCAGGCATAGAGCCAGCACTGGAGACGTGGGATGAGGAAGTCATGGCCAATGCCTCATAGGGCTCAGTTTATGACAGAGGGATGCAGGGGTGTTATTAGAACATAAAGAATCCCCTGGCACCTGGTCCATCTCAGGACTCTAGGAGGTGTCAGGAAAGACTTCTACCAAACAGGTGATACTTAAGGTGAGTTTTTGAAGAATGGGTAAAAAAATAAACTAAGGAAGAAGAGAGAAAGAGGGAGCTCTTGAGTCCTACGTTATAGGGGAAAGGGAATCTGAAACACCATGTGGATAGAGATAAACCTTTGGTTTTCATGAGACTGGCTATCATAATTTTATAAGAAGCAAAAGACTCCATAATTCTCTTTCGCTCTTTAAATTGACCTTTAAAAATTAGAAATAAAATGAAGTCAAAATTCAGCAAAAATTCTGATTGTGGCAGATATTTTAGGTTAACTCACTTAATATCCATTCAATACATCATAATGGCTGGAAAGCTAGAAACTGCATTTTGCAGGCTCCCTTCCAATAAATTGTAGATGTGTGACCTAGTTTCTACCTTTTAGACATACTCAGCCACTCAGATGAAAAAAAATTAGCAATGTGAGCTGATGCTGCATATAGAAGACCCAGTTCTCTGGTAGGTAAGCTGGGAGAGGCACCTGGTTCACCTGCCACAGCTTTGATTGAGTTCTGATGTGCAGTCCCTTCTATCATATGTTCCAGTCCTCATAAGGCAGCAGCAGTATTGTTTCTGCTAGAACAGCTATATGTATATGGGGGGTAGGGGCAGAGAACAGGGAATGGTTATTTTCCTGTTCCTAACTATGAAGAGCAGATGAAATTATAAATATGTGGGTAAACATAAAAGACTATATTTCTCTTCTCTTCTATGGTTTTTTTAAAGAAACATAAGATTGCATAAAACAATTAAAAAGTATTTTTGACCTTATAAAATATAGAGAGGTAATATATATAACAATAATAGCACAAAGATGGGGAGGGAATGGAACTATATTAGAGCAAAGTTCCTATATTTTACTAGAATTAAGTCAGTATTAAACTGAAGTAGATTGTATTACTGAAAGATGTATATTAGAATACTTACACTCTAGGCCCCAGAGGAGTAGTTCTCAAGCAGGGCGATTTTGCACACAAAAGGACATTTGGCAATATCTGAAGACATTTTTGGTTTTCATAATGGTTATTGGCATCTAGTGCATAGAGACCAGAAATGCTACTCTACATCCTACACTGCCCTCCACAACAAAGAATAAATCTGAATAGACCTACCCCAAGACACCTACTATTCAGAATGACAAATATCAGAGATAAAGAGAGGATTCTGAAAGCAGCAAGAGGAAAGTAAAGCATCACATAGAAGGGAAACCCGATAAGATTAAGTGCTGACTTCTCATCAGAAACCAAGGAGAAGAGAAGAAAGTAGTATGATGTATTTAAGGTACTGAAAGAGAAAAACTGCTAGCCAAGAATTCTGTATCTGGCAAAGCTTCCTTCAAAAATGAGGGTGAGTTCAAAGTCTTCACAGACAAACAAAAACTGGTAGACTATGTTACCAAAAGACCAGATTTGCAAGAGATACTAAAGGGGATGCTGCAGCCTGAAAGGAAGAAACAAGAGTGAGAGATTTGGAGAAGAGTTTAGAAATGAAGGTTATTAGGAAGGGTAAACTACAGCATAAGAAGACAGACAATAGAACAATATGGCAACAGAGAGCCAAAGGACAAAATGGATGAAATAAGTAATACCTTTACAGTAATAACACTGAATGTTAATGGCTTGAACTCCTCAATCAAAAGACATAGACTGAAAGAATGGATAAAAAAATATGTTGTCTACAAAAGACCCACCTCAGAGGTAAAGACACAACCAGGTTAAAAATGAAAGGTTGAAAAAATAAAAAAATAAAATAAGTGAAAGTTTGGAAAAAGGTATTCCATGTAAATAGTAACCCAAAAAGAGCTCCAGTAGACCATATAAATATGAAATAACAACATTATAGTATATGAACAATAATTACTCAGCACAACTAGCAAATTGTTCCTGTAATCAGTATTCTGTAATTTCTCTCATACAAAATAAACACTTGCTTTTAATTAAGGAGGACTAGAGAAGAAATATATTTTTGGATATTTCATTTTTCTTTGACCCTTTCTTTTTTTTTTTTTAAGATTTATTTTTATTTATTTATTTATCCCTCCCTTGCTGCTTGTGCTCGCTGTGTCCATTTGCTGTGCATTTTTCTGTGTCTGCTTGTCTCCCTTTGTTGTGTCATCTTGTTGCGCCAGCTCACCGCACCACACAGGCCGGCTTGCCTTTACCAGGAGGCCCTGGGAATCGAACCCAGGGCCTCCCATATGGTAAACGGGAGCCCAACCAATTGAGCCACATCCGCTTCCCTGACCCGTTTTTGTTCACACTCTTTAATTCAAATAATCTATCTGGATCAATAATGATTTCACCTGACTACTGTTGAACAAGATTTTGAGTTTTTCTGCCTCATAAAATTATGAGCTAGCAAATTGTTATCTGCTGTAATTCATTCCAATAAGATGTGAAGAACTCCCCAATAGGAATTTCATTATCTAGAAAGAATTATGGCTTAAATGGAAATTAAGTAACTAAACCAATAATTTATTTCATTCTTAGAGATTATTGTATCCAATAGTTAGAGCTGTAATATAAAAATTAGAACTATGTTATGATTATTTTCTATTATATTGAATATTATTTACATTTATAAAGGTTTGTTGCTATGCTATTTATTTTTCATAATTGATTGTATTAAATCTAACCTGGCATTTCACTTTCTTTTAGAATTGTCCATACAGCCTCCCAGCAACTGATAGAAAAACTTGAGAGGAAATCAGTAAGGATATAAAATACGTGAACCACACTATCAACAAACTTGATCAAATGATCATTTATAAAACACTTCACCCAACAATAGCAGGATATGCATTCTTTTTAAATACACAATGAACATTCATCAGGGTAGATCATATGCTAGACCATAAAACAAATCCCAATAAATTTAAAAGGATTGATACAAAATATGTTTTCTGACCACAACAGAATTAAATTAGAAATCAACAACATAAGGAAATTTGGAAAAACCCTAAATATTCGAAAATTAAACAATATGCTTCTAAATAACCAATGGATCAAAGAAGAAATAACAAGGGAAATTAGAAAATATCTTGAATGGAATGAAATTAAAAACACAAAATAAAATTTATGGGATGCAGCTAATGCAATGCTTAGAGGTAAATTTATAGCTTGAATTGCTTCTATTAGAAAGGAAGAAACATCTAAAACAACCTAAGCCTTCTCTTTAAGAAGCTAGAAAAGGAAGAACAAATCAAACCTATCATAAGCAAAAGAAAGAAAATAATAAATATAGCAGATGGTAATTCAAAGAAAGAGAAAACAGAAAAATAATATAGGGACTTAATGAAACCAAAAGTTAGTTCTTTGAGAAGATAAAGAGCATCAGTAAGTAAAGAGAAAGGCAAATTGATCTCTGGACCAAGAAAAACAGAAAGAAAATACCAATTACCCAAATTAAGATTAAAAGAGGAATCATTACTACCAACCTTAAAGAACTTAAGAATAAAAAGAAAATATTACAAAAACTTTATATCAACAAATTAGACAACTTAGATGAAATGGACTATAGTAATCAAGATAAAGTAATTGAGGAAGCATGGTATTGGCATAAGCACAAACACATAGACAGTGCAACAGAATAAAGTGCTCAGAAAAGTCACATTTGTGATCAATTGATTTTCAACAAAGATGCCAAGAGGAATGTAGACACTTATACTATACACGAAATTACACGAAAAGAACTCATAGATCTAAATGTGAGAGCTAAAACTATAGAACAAATTATTAAATATTTACACTAAAGTAAAAAATCTACAAAATAATATCCTGACTATATGGTCCTTTGCTTTTGCCCTTTGTGTATACATTGAATGGCCTTGTCAGCTGATTTGGACACCTTTACCAGTATTTCTCACCATGATCAGGTTTGTCAAGATTGGTCCCTTGGAAGAAAACACTATCACATTACGCTGATGGACATTTGAATTGGAAAGAGATGCAGTGGAATTTTTAAGCTGACCCCAGAAGGTACTGAAAAATCCTAGATGGGTTCTGAATTCAGCCTTTTGTTTTATAGGAGAGTAAATTGTTTTCCATCCAGAGAATGTTAATTGAAAGCTATGCCAATGCTTTCTCAAACTGAGCTGTGATCATTTACCCTAATTTAATTTGGAAGCTTGGCAAGGAGAGCAAGACCTTCCCAGAGCTTTTCACTGCTGGGTCTTTTTGGCTCTTGATGGCTGAGAGCCTACAAAATCTTAGGGCAGCAGCTGTGTTTTTTGGGGATTTCCCATACCAAGGGGCCTAGGTGTGTGTCTACCTGGACAGCCTGGAACATTGCTGATGACAATTAAGTGAAATGCCCCCAAGGCAAGTAGTCCCTCAATTAATCTTCTCAAGGCTTCAGTAGACCAAGAAATAAATGGACAGGCCTCTCTCTCCAGGGAGAAGCTGTGGGCTTGTTCATGTCTTCTGAATTCCTTCCAGCTTCTGGGTAGGTTTTATTTCTTGCAATTCAGGAATGGGTGTGGAAAGCAGGCCAACTTCCCCGCCCCACCAGTGGCAGCACATACACGTGCTTGCCAGCACAAGCCCCAACATGCAGTTTGAACAATTCCCTTCTTCTCTTTAGACATTTGGTGCAAAGAAAAGCAGGCCCACTTTCTATGGGGTTAATAAGAGGGAATTATATTTAAAAACAAGACCATATACCCAAAACATGATTACATATATCTAAAACAAGATTCCCATCTACCTTCCTAACCATAAATATTCATTAATACTGAATTTAAGAATAGCCAAGCACATCTTTTAAGAGATTAACTTCTCTCCTAACCAATGAATTCAATTCATAAACTCTATTTCAGTTAGTAGTGGTCTTTATTTTAAAATGCATACTCTTATCAGAGAGGTATCAAGTCTTTTTCTTTTCAGGAATAATAATGCCCTCAGTTAAGAATTATAATAGTTCGATATTTATTTGCCCTGATATTCCACTTTTTATGTGAGAATTTCAAGACTTCACAAAACTGCCTATCTTATAATAGGGTAAGAGTAGATCATAAGTGAGTTAGTCAGCATTCTCCAGAGAAACAGAACTGGCAGGCAATATATGGACTTTATTATGGGAATTGGCTCATATGACTGTGGAGATTGGCAAGTCAAAATTCCCTGGAGCAGGCTGTAATTTGGAAACTGATGAAGGTGAACTTGAACTCCCCAGGAGAAACTGGCTGGTTGAAGTAGAGGCAGGAACTCTTCTTCCTGACTTCTAAAAGCCTTGGTTCTGTCTTCAAGATCTCCCACGGATTGGATGAAGAGATCCCGTCATTATTGAAGGCAATCTCCTTTGTTGACTGTAGATGCAGTCAACTGACTATGGTTGCAAATCCATCTACAAAAATCTCTTCACGGTCACAGTCAGTTCGGTGCTTGCTTGGCCAAATAACTGGACACCAAAACCTAACCAAAGTGACCCATGAAATTAACTATCACAATAATTCTGCAAGCCTGGGCAAGTTATTTTCCTCTTCTAGAGAAAATGTGTGCAGGGGTTGGCACACAATTAGTAATATGGTCTCTTTCAGATCTTATATGCCTTGATTTTATGACAGATTAAAGAAAATGCTTAGGATCGCCCCCAGTTTGTGACAAGGTTAGTTAAGATGGCCCATGATTTCTAGTTCCCCAGCTTTATTTTTTAATGTTTTTCCTACCTATACTCTATCTTCTACCATTTTTTCTTTAGATGAAGCAATTTCTTGTCATTCTGTTTTAATGTTTAAATAACATCTTTTTTTCTGATTATAAAATTAGTACTGGGGTACACCTGCTTCCCATGTATGAGGTCCCGGGTTTGGTCCCAGTACCTCCAAAAATAAATAAATAAATAAATACTTAATACAAAATTTTAAAATATGAAAAAAAATTTTTTAATATTTAAATTATGATGAAAAAAATTAAATTGTCCATAATCCCTCCACCAAGAGATGATCGCTGTCAATATGTTGGTATATTGCCCATTAATGTTTTTATGCATAATCACTTTTTTCCCCAAAAGCTACATTGTAAATGAATCCAAAACAATTTTCCCATTCTTAACCTATATCCATTTGGGATAAGTTTCCACGTGATGTTGGTCTTGAGCATATCCCAACATTTCCACCACCCGTGGGCCTTCTGATCCCTGCCTGGTGGTTTATCTCTCTCTGCACTCTGACCCTGAGCTCCTGTGCCCCAGCTCCACTTACACAGGATTTTGACTCTCGGCCTTCATTTTTGACCTCTTGGACGTTGCAAATTTGAGCTA
This sequence comes from Tolypeutes matacus, assembly GCA_026826555.1. Classification (NCBI taxonomy): domain Eukaryota; kingdom Metazoa; phylum Chordata; class Mammalia; order Cingulata; family Chlamyphoridae; genus Tolypeutes; species Tolypeutes matacus. Next base: position 10,001,423 of record JAKSZT010054399.1, read on the forward strand.
TAAAGGCAAAACTTCACACAACTAGGTCTTCTCTGCATCCAGCATAACAAAAATCAAGTAAGACTTTATTAAAATCTACACTTTTTCCATGTTTCAAAATCTTAATTTTATTAACAATTTGGTTTTTAGTATGTGTGTACTTTCTGAATCAAAACTTGAAAGATATTTTGGAGATATGCTTATCAGTAGAAGAACGATGCATGTATCTTTATTTTCTACTCAAATTCAAATGAACTAATAAGATTTACTATAGGGGACTTCCGGGAAGATGGCGGACTAGTAAGACACGGGAATCTCTTCTCCAGAAAAATAGCTAGAGGACAAGCTGAAACAGCCCCGAAAAAGATCTTCTAGGGTTTAGGTCAGCAGGTGAAGGCTGCACACCACCCAGAGGAGAGAGGGACAGAAGAGGGAAATCGCGACTACAGAACTGTGACTTGCAAGTAGCAGCTTCTGCTGCTGCCTGCACCCTCCCCCACATTCTTCAGAATTCTCGGGCCCCTGGACCTGCGACCACAGACAAAGGGGGCTTCAGGGATCTGTTACTTCCGGAAAGGGGAGAGAGAGGGACACAGCCTTAGGCTGACTCAGGTTCGGACCTGAAATTTGGGCTGCAGAGCTCCACGGACCCTTCCACACGGCGGTTTGCCCTGGGAGCCCGGAAAGGACTGGAGAAATCCGATCCTCCCAACCTTCCTCTCTTCTAGCCTGGACTAATTGTTGAGGACACCACGGGAGAGGGGAGAGAGAGCCTGGGGCTGACCCTGCTTTGGACTCCCAGGTTTGGTCTGCCCTGTCCCGAGAGCCCTTCAAGGCTGGGTGGGGCTGCGCCATTGTTTGCCTTGGAGCCTGCAAGGGGCTAAAGATATACAAACCTCCCAATCTCCTCCTCTACTAACAGGGACTGATTGTTGAGGATTCAGAAGGGAGTGGAAATATTTCCTAGCTGGGAAAAGGGGGGCGCTACTAGAGGAGTCTGGAGAACTGTCTCAGAAAGTTTGAATCACAGGGCTCCTAGCCCCCAGACAGGAAGCTCTATCACATTGATCTGGTCTGTGTCACAACAAATACGCTCTGACCAGGCATTGAATCGAGAGCAGCCAACAAGTGCCATCTCCTGTCAGACCAAGGAAGTACACATAAGAAAATTAATAAGTAAGAGGGTCTTTTCCTGCCTCTATAGCCTCCCTGCCCAAGGCCCTAGGAAACGACACTATAACCAATTACTGGGTCCAGTGCCCAGTTTTGAGCAACCAGCAGAACAATCCTAACAATCAAGGTTGAGGCAAAAATCAAAGAATGGTGATAACTCACAGCCTCCTGCCACTAAAACCCCATAAAAGAGAAAGAGATAGAGCATCTAAGTAAAATACAAACTAAGCAGATGCCTAAGCACCAACAAAAAAATTACGGGCTATACTAAGAAAATAGAAGACATGGCCCAAGAAAAGGAATACAGCAAAGTCCCAAAACAGATGCAGAATTTGAGATACCAAATCAGTGAGATGAGCACACACTTCCAAAATCAAATTAATGAGATGAAAGAGAATATAGTTAAAGAGATCAGTGACATCAAGAAGTCATTGCACGAACGTAAAGAAGAATTTGAAATCATGAACAGAAAAGTAACGGAGTTCATGGGAATGAAAGACACAATAGGTGAAGTAAAAAATACATTTGAAGCATACAACAGCAGACTTGAAATGATAGAAGAAAGAATACATGATACTGAAGACAGAGCAGCTAAAATTGAAGAGAGAAAAGAACAGAGAGAGAAAAGAATGGAAAAAATTGAGCAGGGGCTCAGAGAGTTAAATGACAACACAAAACGCAAGAACATATGTGACATTGGAGTTCCAGAAGGAGAAGAGAAAGGAAAAGGGGCAGAAAGAG